>UELX01004172.1:0-19246 GCA_900480035.1 Eupelmus urozonus
GATCATTTAAAAATAGAGTTTATTTTACCTATATACTTGTAAGTTAGGCTTCACAGCTTTACAAACATTTATTATTTCAAAACCTATGTTTTCTCCTTCTCTATCACAATCAGTCCATATAATTAAAACTTGGCAGGATTTGACTTCTCTTTCTAAGGTCCTTTTTATTTGTTCATATGTTTTTTCTGGACACATCTTCATAACTGGAGCCTCAAAAAGACTAAGAGGTGGGCAGCCATGCCACCTACGATATTCACCCGAAAACTCAAAAGTCATTAAGTGTCCTGATACAGAAGTCATGATCATTTGACAATTCTGATTCAAGGCTCGACAATTGAATTCATAAATTTTGTTAAACTTTGATAAGCCTTCTCTCTATAATGTACAATAGATCTTGAATTAGCCTCATGAAACTTTTAAAATAAAATTGAGATAGAAAAGATATATCATTATTAAAGACATACCCGATTTGAATTGCCTCTCGACAAGTGGCCAGCAATATTCTTGGCAGCATCATTTTTCTCGGCAACATTTAATACCTTCATAGTTACTTTTTTTTCACAATCTAATTTTACTGCAGCATTTGAGAATGGCTGTTTAATAGCAAAAATTAACCTTTTTCTAACTCGAATTGAGATATTTATATAAACTGATAAATTTTTTGTAATATTTATCATTTGATACTTCGTATTTTAAACTATCTAAAAAGACCAATTTATTTATGTACAGACTAACTTGTGTTAATTGTATACAGTCCATAATATCTATCTGTAAATATAAATGATTCATTATTATATATTAATAATATCCTTTAATATTATTTATTAATAATATTTTTTAATATCATATATTAATAATATCTTTGAATATTATATATTATTATTAATCACATCTTTTAATATCATATATTAATCGTATTTTTTTAAATCATATATGAAATTTATAGATTTTATTTAAAGTTAAGAAAATCAGATTTGTAAATAAGTATGATTTTAAATTCGCAATTTCAACAAGTTTGTTTTTATTTCTAAAAAATAGGTTATGTTTTGCTGTTTTCACCACTCATTAAACCATGTAAACTAGTTCAATGTAGCCTAATTATGAACTTTCGTTTAATTTTTAATTTAAAATAATAGAGATAAAATTTTTTATTTTCTAATTATATTTCGATATTTACCATGGATAATTACCAGCGAAAATTATGTTGTATATTATGAAGTGCATCAATGCATTCGCCGCGTTTAACTTCAAGAATGATTAACACTTTTATAATCACAAAATATATGTACGTACATATTATTGTTTTACAAGTAACATCTTAAAACACTAAACCAAGTGTGAAACAGGTGCATCCAGTAGACAATCAAGGAGAAATGAAAAAAATAATATGCATTGCTATTCGCGCCTTTTTAAATCAGATACGTATCACGTGGTTTCAAGGTGTGTAGTGATGTGTATAGGCTCAAAATCACGTACACGTTATTATCGAAACAATAAAAATTAAAGTGAAGAAATTTAATTTTAAAAAATACTTTCTTATAGAGAATCAAGAAATGGAAATTTTTTATATGTATATTATCATTATTATTATTATTTTGACAATTGTGCCTCATTTTCTGCTTAAAGTGTCCCGCATTCCTTAAACTTTGGAAATTACATTTTTTACAATTCAGATCTTCTAATTTCTAAGTAAGAACTTTTTATAAGCGCAGTTATAAACTCAAAGTTTACTAATTAAATTCTAATTCAAATTAATTTATAATAAAAAAAGATTTCAAATAATTGCACCTAAAATAAATCAAGAAAAAAATTTTTTTAATTTCTCCGGTCTCTTTTTTTATTAAAAGAAAAGTTTACTGCAGTTTTACGTTTCACGAGATCGTATTTTTTTCGAAAGCTAAATAGTAATTTTTCGTTATTAATATTTCTATTTCATAAAGATAAATTTTAACCAGTGTCATTGCTATAATACACTAACAGATCTCTGTTAAAAAAAAACAATACATACACATTGTATACGAAAAGAAACGTTACTATACCTAAATTGCTACCGCTATCCTGCGACTACACTGCTCTAAGATCACCTATATATATCTATGCACTATATAAATAATAACAACGTTAGATAATCGAGATCACACTCCAATGTTCGATCGGTAACCCGACCACAGCAGAGCAGGAACCCGCTCATTCATCCTAATACACCACCAGCATACTGCTACAGCCGCATTACTCATACCTCAACGAATAAAAAAAGAACGGCATTCAAAAACTCATAAAAACTATTCACTCACCGCTCAATCCTCCGACTCTCAACTAACCGTCAATCATCACCGTGCATACACTGTTTCCCCTGCCGCATGTCATCAAGCTCGCGCCCGGGTAGCAGCAGCAGCAGCCAGCATCAATTATATCGATTTCATTCCTCCCTACATCTGACCACGCAAAACCGAGAGAGACAGAGCGTAGCACATATATATAGCCTGCGAGAGCTGCAGCGCGTGTGTGTGTTTACAATCTCGCGCGCAGCTAGCGGCGGCAAGACTACATAATATCCCGCGCAAAGCCGCGCTGCTGCAGCTGCATCACCTGCTGCGCGTCTGCGTGTGGGCCCACTGGCTTCCTGGCGAACTGTAGGCGGAATTTCTGGCGAGAGCGCGCAGAGCCGAGGAGATGGCGACGAAGGAGGTGCTCTTCCCGAAAGAGGACCAGCCCTCGCGGGTGAAGAAGTGGCGGGTCTCGGTGGGCACGATGGTCAGCCTGGGCAGGATCCTGATGCTGTACCAGGACGTGGAGACCGGCAAGTGCGAGAAGAAGCTGAAGGCTACGCAGTTTGGGAAGGTTCTGAAGATACTCGTCAAGGACAACGAAGTCGTTCATCCGGGGTATGAGAGATGTGATGGGGTCTTAGGGATGGCGGGTGTTGTGGGGACATAACCTATGAGAGCGTTAGCTTTGTTTGTTTTGTTGTTGGGTCTATGGGTAGTTTTAGAGTTTTTGGATGTGGGGAGTGGTTTGGGGAGTTTTTCAGAGTGGAGGTGGGAGATTTTTGTTGGAGTGCGAGGTTGGATTTGGTTGTACAGCTTTGTTTTTTTATTAGATTTTTAGGGTGCTTTAGATGTAATACTTCATATTGGAATTTTAGAGCAGTCGCATTTGTAATTTGGTTTAGATTTGTTCTTTTCGGCGGATGAAGAGAGTTAAAGTCAATGCTACGGAGAAATAAAAGTTTCTCTTTATAGGTTTATTTTTATGTGATTAACAAATAACTTTATAGAGACGATATAATATTGTCAAATGTATATTTTAAGCTTTGCGTAAGTTATAGTTGTGTTTAATGTATATAATTTGTTTGATTTTTCAGACAACCAGTACTTGTTATAGAAGGGTGTAAACATCCAACTGTTATGAAAGATCTATGTGCTGAATGTGGTGCAGATTTGAGAGAAGAATTTGCTGCGAATCCTGAAAAGTCACCTTTATCACAGGCAAATGTACCAATGGTTCACAGTGTTCCCGAGTTAAAAGTTACAGCTGAATTGGCAGAAAAAATTGGTAGAGAGGATAAAGAAAGATTACTGAAAGACAAACAGTTAGTATTGTTGGTGGATTTGGATCAAACTATCGTTCATACTACAAATGATAATATCCCAGCTAATATGGAGGTTTGTTAAAACTATTTCATCATATTAAAATATTTAGATCAAGCATCTTGTATTTAATATAAATTGCAGGATGTTTACCATTTTCAACTTTATGGCCCTACTTCACCTTGGTACCATACAAGGCTAAGGCCCCATACTCGTCATTTTTTATCTGAAGTTAGTAAACTTTATGAATTACACATTTGTACATTCGGAGCTCGTCAGTATGCACATAGAGTTGCTTCCATTTTGGATAATGATGGCAAACTATTTTCTCATAGGATATTGTCCAGAGATGAATGTTTTGATACACAAACTAAAACTGCAAATTTGAAGTAAGCATTATATTTATTGAATTAAAAATATTATTTTTGTCTCATTAATAAATTGTTTATTGATTAAATTTTAGAGCTTTATTTCCTTGTGGGGTCGATATGGTTTGTATTATAGATGATAGAGATGATGTGTGGCAAGGGTGTGCAAATTTGGTTCAAGTCAAACCATACCATTTTTTCCTGCACACTGGTGATATTAATGTACCTCCAGGTTTAGGAAAACATGATGATCCTAGTCCACCAAAGTCTCTTACAGAACAAGTTATGGATGAAATGAAAACAAATGAAAATGCAGAAAACGGTGAAGATAAAAAAGAAATTAAGCTGGAAGAAAAAGACACAAACACAGGTGAAAATGTTAAAGAAACGTCTGAGGAGGAGTCTAAAGATACCAAAAAACCAGAGAATGTAGATGATGAGAGTTTAGAAAAGGTCAGTAAAACAGTTGAAAAAGAAAAAGCTGAAAATGAAAAATCTGATGACACAAATAAGGAAATAAGTAAAGATAAAACAGACGACTCAGAAAACAAGAAAAAATCAGAAAAAGGTGAAGGTAAAAGTAGAAGAGGTCACGAAAAGTCAAAATCTCGAAGGAGACGTGAAAAAGAAAGAAGAGAAAGATTAGAGCAGGAAGAACCACAATTTAACAGTCAAGATATGGAAGATCAGGATGATTATTTGTTGTATTTAGAAGACATTCTCAAAAGAATACATACAGAGTTTTACTCCGAAACAGAAAATGAATCTGTTCGGTCAAAAACTCTTAAAGAAATAATTCCAAAAGTTAGGTCTAGAGTGTTACAGGGATTACATTTAACTTTTAGTGGTCTGGTACCAAATAATCAGAAGCTACATCAAAGTCGGGCTTATAAAGTGGCTCGAGCTTTTGGTGCACAAGTTTCTCAGGTATCTTTTTTATTAAAATTCATTTGAATCTTAAACCGTAATAAACATTTTTTGTTTTTAAAAATAAGAATGAAATGATTTAAAATAAATTTCATTAAAACTTACTTTCTAAAAAGACCTATATATTCACAGGACTTGTGTGACCAAACTACCCATTTAGTGGCTATTCAACCAGGAACTGTGAAAGTGAGGGAGGCAAAAAGGCAAAGAGAGGGTAAAGTCAAAATCGTTAATCCTGATTGGTTGTGGACTTGTGCAGAACGATGGGAGCACGTAGATGAACGTTTATATCCTCTAAAAGAAGTGCCTTTACACAAGGTAAGCAAATCTCAATCGCGCCGATGTCGCCTTGTTACAAAATTTTTCCGCAGCGCTTATCTATTTTAATTTTATTACGTTTGCTTTTATTTTATCTAATACTTTTAAGTTAACATATATCTATAACGACTGAGTAACCGTAGGCTCGCGAATTCAGGAAGCCACCAGCACACTGCAGCACTCCCGAGCATGTAGAGGAAATTGGCCCAAAGGATAACTTTGCCAACAGTATCAATCCTCTTATGGTTTTCACCCAAGAAGAGATCGCGAACATGGACAAAGAGGTCGATGAAGACATGTCCGATCTTGATGACTTAGATGATTTGGATGATGAGAATGAAGAAAACATACTCAAGAGGGATCATGATTCCGATTCTAACGAAGTTTATGGTTGTGAGTACTTTAAAGAATAGTCTTTTAATAAAATCTTTAATTTTACTCAAAATTTGTTATTAAAATTTTCACTAGCTTCAAAAAGTATATCTGAGTGTAATTTAAATTAAATTAATTATTCTTCGAACCTAATTTTTTTTTTATAAACTGTTAAACCTGTTTTAGACTGCGAAGAAGGTCAGCAAAGCTCGAAGAGACGCCGAAAAGACAGCGATGATAACAGCAGCAACGAAACACCGGACGAGTTCGATGACCGCTGTTATGGGGAAGACGATGACGACGACGATCCAGTGACGCGTTTCCGGCGAGGCGAGGGTCTGCCCGACGACCTTGATTTGGGCGACAATTCACAAGACTCGGTTAATGATCTTGAGGCTGAGGACATGGAAGACGAACGCGAGTGGAACGCCATGGGCGCCGCTCTTGAAAGGGAATTCCTCTCCGAATGATGATTCGTTAATGAATTCTAGCTCTTTTCGAAGAGCAAAATTGTGAATATTTTAGAGAGCGCGTTGGAAGGACGTTAAAGTGAAAGTTTACCTTTTGTATAAGAACGAGAATTACTTATAAATAAGAAAGTCTATTGAACAATGAAAGAGGAATATATTTACAAATTATGGATTTTTTGGGCGTTGAAGAGCTTTGTAAAAATTAAGCATTATTCGGATTTAAAGATTCAGCATTTATTTGTTGTGAATCTAATTATTTTGTGCTAATTGTTGTTAATTGTAAAATATCGAATATGATTTTTATCGCATGATTTATACAAAACATACACTTTCAATGTTGAAGTAATTGTTTTAGTAATTCATTTTATTTATATGATATTGACACGTCTCTTATTAGTTCTGGCATTTTACAGGGATTCAATATTACGCAGTGATTACAGAGGGTATCATAGTTTAGTTTTAATCTAGATTTAAAGTTCTTCAATGCTTAGAAAAATACAAATTATATCAGTAATATGATTTTTCATTGTGTTTGCATAGGAAAATAAAAATTATACCTAATTTAAAATTCATAAAAAAGTTTGTAAATACTGCATTGGTATTTATTATTAGGTGTAATTTTAACTTATTATCAACCATTATTAATATCTTCTTGTTAAATATATTTAGTGAAATTTTATTTATCTGTCAGTGTAGTAAATCAATCTTAAAAATTACTTGTATAAGTTGTACATTTTTTATATAGACTAAAATTATATTTTCAATTTATGTTAACTAATGATTCATTAGACAGATAGATAGTTTCACAATTACTTGTTTTCTATCATAAGAAGTTGAAAAATATAGTATATTTGATTATACAAGTAATGTTCCTAGTTTAATCTAGAAATCAGGTAATGTTATTAAATATATACAAAAATTGTTTTTTAGTAAGTTTTTTTAATTCATTTTGAGCTGTACACTAATAAGTGTATAAAAGAAAAATCATATTTAATATTAAGTAAAAGAAATAAAAATTTTTATAATTAAATTCACTATGTACAAAACAGTTTATTTAATAAGTATAAGGTTGAGGATCATTGGGATCTTCGTAAAACTTCCTAGTGACTGGTTTGTCTGTAAAATCACGTGTACCTTCTAGTTTTCCTCTAGGTGGTGCCTTTTCATAATCAAAGCCTTTTTCTGATTTACCAAAAAGTTCATTGACTTCTTTGATGTCTTCCCTATACTTACCAGCTGCAACTTTCTTGCCAGTAATTGGATCAGTTACATTTCCAAGTGGAAAAACAACTTCAACAACCTATGGGTGGGTAAGTAATCAGTATTTAATATTATTAATAGAATTAAAATATTAACTGGTATTAACACTTTAATAATTCATTGACTTATGATAAAAAGTAAATTCGCTTTCAAAAAGAAATTGTAATTTTTTTTATTCCAACATTTTTTTTTTTTTTTTTTTTAATTTATTAGCTTTATTAACTCTTTAAACAAGGTTATTTAGCTTAATATTATTCCAACATTGAACTAATAAATTGTATAAAAACTTCTAAATATATTGTGGTAGTTCTATACCTACAATGTTTTGAATTTTAATCATACAGTTCACATTGGTTTTTTATTTCAGTCTCTAATATTACATATTTTTAGATATTTAAATAATGTGCTATTTTCTTAAATTCTCTCTTTATTTATGAAATTTAAAAAATAATTTTTAATTGATATTAGTTCATTCCATTTGTCAAACAAATTGTATCGAAATTCTTTATATTAGCGTGCTATACAATAAAGTTTTATGTTACAACATTGAACATTAAAATCCTTGTTAAATACTTGTTATATATTAAAATACTATTATTAACCAATCATAGATTTCAGAAAAATTAAAGAAAAACTATTACTCATTTTACCATTAAAAAAAAAGTGTACTATCATACAAAGGCAATCTAAAAGAGGTATACCTTGTGAGAGATGTGCCTTGATATAGGTTTTGGTAAATTCTGCACTAAAACCATATCTCCAGTCTTGCAGATTTTATCGGGATCATGAGCGAAGAGGTATTCTAATTTTCGGAAGTGCTAAATTGAAAGAAAACGTTTTAAAACGCATAACCTTAAAACGATTCGGTAAGTATTGAAAAACTTGTTTGTAAATATATTGTCATACCATGTGCAAATGATCGTCGTATTCGAATGATGGAATCTGAACTCTCGCTGCGTTTGATTTTGGTGAAGGCACGCATTGTCCTACTAAATACTTTAACTTTTGCTTTGTCTCAGCAGCCGCTGCTGCTCTTATTGTTGCCGCTGCCATTATTAGAGGTTTTTAGGTTAGGTGCTAAATCAGTTGTGGTCGAGAACTGATATGTATTACTATATATACTGCGTCGTGTATATAGTTTGTATAGCTCACTATAGCTGTGGACGGATACAGCGCATCACATGTGACTTGCATGTTAGGGTGTTTTATAGTAGGTAGATTTTTTACGGAATGTAGGTAACTCGTAAATCAAACAAAGATTTTTCAAATTTTTAATTCTGAAAGAATTTTTTAGTACATACTTAAAGATATGTGTCACAAAATTGTTAGATAAACTTGTGTAATTTTATAAAAGTCTGAAATACTGCTGTGTTACAATTATCCCAATATTAATTACTTACTGCGAAAAAATGGAGTTAATACGTTATCATTTTATCAAGGTTTAAAAAAACTTTATTACAAATTATTAATATAAAATTATTTTATTAAGTATTGTTTTTATTTTTTATTAAAAAAAATAATGTCATTTATTTACATAAATATTTAAATATTTAATTTACAAATTAATTATCACAGATAAACATTTATTCATTTCAAAAAATTATATTTTTTCTCCATTTCGTCAGCTTCTTTGGGTCCATTTGTACCAAATCTATGAAAAAATAAATAAGTTTATGTAAATTCAAATGCAAAAAGATTGTTCGGTAAATTAAGTGGATTCACTTTGAACGTAAAATCTTGATTTGATTCAGAAGAATTTTCATAAAGAGATCATGTATTTGTGTATGTAATTTTTAATTATAATAATAAAATTTATTAAGTTTCTTACTTGTAGTCGATAGGACGGATTTTTTTGTCTTCGATTTCATGAAGCACGGGAGTAAAGATTCTCCAGGCTTCGCTGAGTTCGTCGGTACGCACGAAATTGTCTTGAGAGCCGTGAAAAACGTCCAAAATCAGTCTTTCGTAAGCTTCAGGCAATACTAAGTTCTAAAATACAAGAGCATGTTTAGATCAAGAATATTTCTCATTAAATACATTAGAAATGAAAAAATATATATAATTATTCTATAATGGTCGCCAAAAGAATATTTTGTTATTGAGCATATTATGTAATCTTTACTAAAATTAATCTAAAACTTACTTTGTAATTGTTTTTGTAGGTAAAATCGAGATCAACTTCTTCGATGTCGGACGTAATGCCGGGAGACTTAGAATTGATTTTCATGTGCACCGCCTCGTCCTTGGCTATCGTGAAAACTACCTCGTTCCTCTTTGATTGTTTATTGTCTACCCCATTGGAAACGTCGCGGTATTGAACTCTTACTTCAGTCTTTTTCTGTCCCAAACCTATGAGAATTTCACATTACAAGTAAATCAGCACTGCAGAGCAACTATAGCGGTATTCCAAATAACGCGAAAAAACGACGGTATTATCTCACCTTTTCCAGCTCTTATAATGAAAGGCACACCACGCCATCTTTCGTTATCGATTTTCAAAACTGTAAGGGCAAAGGTGGCAGCGAGAGAACCTGCTGGTACCGTTGGATCTTCCAGGTATCCTTGCTGCTCATTAGGGTTCTTAGATTCTGGGTTACCAATATACTGCCCAAGAACTACGTCATTCAAAACTATGGGCTTCGTGCTTTTAAGCAGTTCCACTTTAGCGTCTCTGTGGAAATTCACGAAAGAATTAAGTCAGTTGGCTTTACTTAAGAATTTAAGGCAATGTAAAACCCACTCTATTACAACTAGTTAGAGAGACTGATTTTTTTACTTAAGGATAATTGAATCCTCATGAATTCAATGGGTTTATCATGCTCACCTAACATCATCTTGATTACCGGAACCTGGCTTTTCCATACCGATCAGCGAAACAACCTGCAGCAGGTGATTCTGCATAACGTCCCTGATGATGCCGTAGTTGTCGAAATATCCGCCTCGACCTTCGACTCCCAAGTTTTCTTCGAATAGAATTTCAACGGAGGCGATGTTCTCCTTGTTCCAGGTTGGCTCGAAGATTCGATTGCCAAATCTCAGAGTGAGTAGATTCTGTACCATCTCCTTGCCGAGGAAATGGTCCATGCGATAGATCTGGTCTTCTGTGAAGAGAGAAGACAGTTTTTCGGAGAGCTCCTGCGAACTTTTAGAGTCGCGGCCGAACGGTTTCTCGATGACTACTCTCGTTGCGCCTCTGTAAACGTGTATAATATTGTTAGTCGCAAAATATTATTATTAAGGAAATTTTAAAGCGTTGCAGACAAATTTTCAGTTTAGAAAAAAGTTTTTCAGTTTAGTTCAAAATAACAACGTATAGTCGAAAATTTTTTTTCAAAATTTAAATTTTTTCGTAAAAAATTGTCTTGAACCGGTACCATGAAACTTAAAACTTTAATCCCAAGGAACTTTTTCTAGATTCTTTAAAACAAAATTTAAGATACAGGCTTTATGCGCTCACGACTCACTTGGCCATGCAAGCCCTCTTAATCTGGGCGGCGGCGCTCGGGAAAACCGAGGGTGGCAAAGCCAGATAGAAAATCCTGTTGCCCTTGGCGCCATCCTCGAACTCCTCGATAGACCTATTGACCTTCTCGTAATCGGCATCGGCGTCTTTGCTTCCGCCGATGTATCTGTTCAGGCTCCAGAATTGATCGTAGAGCTTCTTTTCTTCAGAAGCAACTTTGACGAAGGGTTCAACGTTCTGGCGCAGCTGGTCGATCGTCAGATGGCTGAGCGCGTAACCGTAAAAGCGTGTTTTGGATGGTAATAGGCCGTCTCGGTAGAGGGTCCAGAGAGCCGGGTAGATCTTGCGTTTTGCGAGATCGCCCTGCAAACGTTTTTAAGACTTGTTAGATGTTTTTAAAGGATTAATTAGTTGATCCGAGGATAGTTTTTTTCAGTATAATTTTGCACATTCAAAAAAGATTTCTTATGTAATACAATAAGAAAGATTTGCTGCTGATGTCTGAAAAAAACTTATCATTGTTTATAGTCAATTTATTATTCATATTTTGATTCATTAATTATCCTGTCATAATTATCAGTTTTTATTGTTTATTCAAAAAATATGTGTAGTGTGACGTTTTGATAAAAAACTTACAGAAGCACCGAGAACGACGAATGAGTGTGGAACTTCACTTTTAACAGATTCATCCTTCAAATGGGTAACATCCTTTGATTTTTGTAAATTAGTGACGAATGCATGGCTTTGCTGTGTCCAGACTGTTATTTGAATAAGTATAAAACGAGATTAATGCATTTACATCAAAAAGTAAGGTTGAAAATCGTCCAATTAAAAAGTGGTAAAGCAAATTGAAAAATACAATCATTTATATCCGTTTTAACTGCTTTATTCACGACTCAAAAGGACAAAACAACATGGAAAGAAAAGCTATTTTAGTCTCGAGTTAGACGTTTTTAATATAGTTTTTTGATTGAATGTGTGTGCCGCGTCTTCGATTCCACGTTTTATCTTGCAAAATAATTTAATAGCAGATTGTAACAGATGTACAAAATAGCTTTAAAAAATGTATTAAAATGGCTTATTACCTACTGCTAAGAAGCACAATGCTAAAAATTTTCTTAGTGTCGTCATGATTTTCTAGTTTTCGGGATGAATTCAAGCTACGGTAAAACAGTAGCACTCACCTGAGACAGAAGCACGTTCTTGCAGCTTTATATATATTTCTTAGTATGGATTTAACATATACAAAGTTTAAATATCATTATACTTAACATATGCTTTTGTGGTCAGATTAATCACACTTGTGACACCGTTATTTCGTCTTATCGATGTAATTAAATTTACATATTTGATTTATCGCAGGAAGTAATAATAGAATACTTAACGAGTTATAGAATTTATTTTATTTAAAATTCTTCTGCCTCAGACTTTTTATTTTTCTTTTATCTTATTTTTTAAAGTGAAGTAGATATTGTAACGTTTAGCAGACTGAAGCATTCACACGGACAGCTTTGTCAAGACTACCTGTGATGACCACACGAATGTTCCTAAACTCCTTCGACATACACTAAACAGCAAATTCATCCATAATTGTTCGCCATGTACTTTAACTAAAATAATCAGCTATACTCTGATGTCATAAGAATTTCGTATGTATCCAGGTATAAAAACGTATCTTAACGTCCTTGTACTCTTCAGGGTACTCGACGAGGCCACGCAATACAGAGGGCTAGGCAATCATCGACAAACCCGCCGCTTACATATTTACTGTAACTGACATAGTAGAACAATTCTTCAAATATTTAACGCAAACATTTCACCGTGATTTCCTACTGCTCCTTGCTTCAAAGTTATTATTGGCCGGAAAATTTTTATGCAAATATTGACAAGTTTCTCGAGTTTATAGTTAAAGTAAATAAATTTTAATTAAACAACTTAAATGCAGATTTACTTTAAACTATTACGCTACTTATTTAATATGAAATTTATGTTAATTTTAACGTTCTATTATAAGGCGATATGAAGATTTGCTTATTAAATAAAATACGGGAAACCATTTTTTTCTTTATCAAGTAATTTCCTATTTAATTTAACTTAAAGAAATTTGCTAAAAATTAAAAAAATAAATAGAAAAAACAGTTTACAATATTTACAATTATAAGAAATGTTTTAAATAATCGTTAAGTCTTTATTATTCTATAGTAGGGTTACATTTGAATTTCTCTATTTGTTATTTATATTTAAATTTAACATTTATATGTAATGTCACGGGGCCTCCAATTTATTTTTTACTGGAAAAATACAGTGGCAAATTTATTTACTCTAGAACGAGATGATTGAATTAGATATAAGAAAAAGGATCTGAATTTCTCTATTTGCTATCTATATTTAAATTTAAAGTTTATATATAACGTCACGGGGCTCCCAACTATTTTTTACTGGAAAAATACAGAGCGAAATTAGGCAAAAGTACAATAACATACACTGAGAAAAATATTTACAGTTCAAATACTTTATTGAATCAATTAAATATTTTTTTATTCAACAAATTTTTAATTTAATCAATTAAATATTTATTGTGAGGAAAGCATTTTTTTTCTGAGCGTACATTGATCTACAAAATGAATTGACCTTATGAAGATTATTTGTTATATGTAAGAAAAATATCTACAACAGTACTAAACGCATAAAATAAAACGCATGGTAAACAAACTTTGAAGATTGTCTTTTTTAAGAAAAATTTACTGTAATCTTAATAATTGTGAAGGGAGCACCACTGAAATCTCTCAGTATTTTAGCGGATGATATATTATCATAATATAATTTATGCAAAGTAAATTTCGTTCTAATAAAAAAAAACTGTACTAATATTAGAAAGTCTGGTCTTTTTTTAAAATGTTATAATTCGATTTAAGTGGAGGTGTGTTCAAAATTCAAAACTTCAAAATAGTATGGTTTTAATACTTTAGCCATCATTTGTATAAATACAATTAACGACTTGAGTATTGAGTTTTATTATTACGCCAGTTAGTAAAAGTCTCTGTTCCTTCCTGCGACGTTAAAAATCTTAAAATGTTTTTTTTAAGTTTTTAGCCATTTTAAAATCTATTTTTTACCTTTCAGTATTGAGAAATTCTTATTTTATCAGTTTTAATAATGTATAAGGAGTAATTAAAAAAAAAGAGTATATATAGCTCTTTTTCCAAATATCTCGTCATATCATTATTGATTATATAGTACAATTCCCCAAAAACAATTGGCTTTATTTGTTTAATTGATTCGTTTGTCAAATTAAAAAATTGTTATTTTACACCGTAAATTAATTAGGAAATCTGAATATTTTAATTTTTCTGCCTGATCGATCTGAAACCTATGTAAATCGATTTAGCGCGAAAAATTACGCTTATATACCAATTTTGGTCGGAAAAATCAAAGCTCAGCGTACTAAATTCTACTCTTAAAAAAGAATTTGGAAAGTGCTCTACAGTCACAAAAGCTCAAATTTTAATAAGTACGATACAAAAATATAAAGCATCTCAGGCGAATACACTTTTTGTTAAATGGTTTTATTCTTAGAACACTTAACAAATACACAATATTTAATAAAATATTATAAAATTTATTTCATGCGTAACGACTGTATAGTAATGTATACAGTTAATTTAATTGTAACCATTCTAAAACATCGATTTCAAATATGGTGACGATTATAACTAAAATTTAGTAAATCCATGTCAATAAAGTGTATTATTGACTTTCACAAATTATTTAAGTAAATAATCCCTGGTAGAAGCTTAACGGCAATCTAGCTAATTTACTGTTAGTTTTGACAAATTGACAGTAAATCGGCTAATTTATCGTTAAGGTTCTACCAGGGATGTGTCAATCGTAAACCTAAATTAGTTAAAGATAGTAAGTTTTTCCTTAAAATGTTTGGATAAAATGTTTTTCAACTATAAACTCATGAGTATCAGGTTAAGGCAATTATTATTGTTTACATTAGGTGACTGGTCTTTTTAGATCAAAAATATTTGTTTTGCGTAAAAACAGTTAAACCGTAAAATTAAATTAGATTAACAAGGAAAATCATTTTATTATTTTATGGTCATTTCGACGATAAAATTATGGCAGAACCAAATATTATTATTATTAAATTTGTTATTATAGTATTGATCATTTCCATAATTAATCAATTAATTTTTCTTAAAAATATTATTAATTAAAATAAATTTTTAACGTGATATTTAATGTAATTTTTTATATTTTAATAAATAACGTTAATTTAACGTTAAAATAACAATCATCTTAAAAAGTATATTCTGTCTTTAAAAATTTTATTTATTACATTTATATGTAACGTTATTTTCTAAAGAAACAAATCACTTTTTTCAGAAAGGCACTATTACATTAGCATCATTTTGGCATGAAGCAGATGTATTTTGTGCTTTTGTCCTTTCAAAGGAAAACCTGAATCTAATTTTGACAAAATGTATGTTCTTATAAGTGCTATATTAATAGCATCAATTAGCATTATATAACTATATAATATATTTTTTTATATACCTTTTTCTGAATAAAAAAAGGTTTACTAAATGTAGGTATGCTTTTTACGCATCATATAAAAAAATACAATCGTTATTACAATAATGACATTTTTCATCAATATAAGAACTACCGAACGATAGTCATTTTTCGATCCTAAAAAAAAATACAGTTTGATTTTTTTTCAGGCTAATATCGAAATGTAGTATTAAATAAATTTTATTTCTAAACATTAATAAAGAGAATTTCCGCTTTACTAAGGCAATTTTATTAGATAATAATATATATTGGTCTATTAAATATTACATATTTAAAAAATGTACAAAGCATATATTTGTATAAAAAAATTTATTTAAGTAATCTATACTTTTAATTATATAGGTACAATATATACAAATTCAAATTACATAAATTAAATTTAATTTAATACTAAATTTCATTTCTGTTGTAGTATCTGATTTGAATTTAATTGATTCAAAGTCCTTTATATAAAAAGTTATATTTCTTTTCCATTTCGTCAGCCTCTACTGGTCCGGTCGAGCCAAATCTAAACAAAAATCAGGAAATATATTTATACAGTTACCTCAGTTTAATAAATTAGATAGGTTTATGCAAATTTATATATATGATACAATCACTAATTTAATCTTGAGTAAATATTTGTATACGGTGTTCATTCGTTTTAACAGTATTTTACTTAAGGAAAAACAACTTTTGAACTGAGTTGTTATTGCTATTTTGCATACTAATATTAACACTATTGTTTAATTAAAGATTATATAATATTATTTTTATTTCATAAATTTAAACGTTTAAAAAAAAATATATAAATAAGTATTCAATAAAAAAAAATCAGATAGATTATTTTTATTTCAAATTCTATAGTGTTAATGAAAAAAGACTTAATTTTTTATGACGTTTTTATATTTATATATAATAATCAAAAGAAAATTGTACTTCAGCAATATAATCTTATAACGCTTATAAAAAATCTATTGTTAAAAATAATGTATAAAGCAAATATCCAAATCTTGAAAACTTTAAAAAAAATATATTTACTGAAAATGAATATATTAAAGTGAAATAATATTTTCTTTAAGGAAATACATCAAACAAGTTTATCCTTAGGACAAGTGATTTTATTTTACTTTAATTTATTAATTATCCACTTGTAAGAAATGGATATAATTAAAACATATGTTCTCATGTCAGATAAATTTCTATTAGGACATGAATCAAGATTATTTCCCACATACATATGATACGAATTCTACTTGCAATCAGGATATGTTATTTCCTTGTTATTTTCAGTATTGCTATATGTGTAAACAATTGAACTTCAGAACTACCGTAGTATGGGTAAAATAAAAAATACAAATATTTTTGCTCATTTTTCGCATAATACAACGAAAAACATATTTATGACGTAAATGTAATTTAACTTTACATACTCACACAAGCATTGTATTTGAATACTTGCGACATGAGCGATTAGTTATAGTTTACTTTTACGCAGCGAAAACTACTACTCCGAATGAAAAAAATATCTTAATGACTCGTTTCGGCAATGAACCGCAAATAGATAAAATTAAGATTAATTATTACGAACGAACGAACGATTGTAAATAAATTTAATTCTATTAAATGTCTTTATAGATTTACTTAGACAAACGAAAGTAATTTATGCAAATATTATCATATGAATAAAATGTTTCGTTAGATACTTTGAAATTAGTTAAATATAATTTTAAATTAGTCAAGCGTTAACTTTATTGTATTAATTAAACCAATTAGAAGCATTAATTTTATTAATATCTCAAGAATAATATTACAAAACACTCGTATTATAAAATTCAATTTCCAATGTACTGGAAGCAATATTTCAAAAATAGAAAAATGATAAATATAACTTTTTACTTACTTGTACTGTATAGGTAGAATATTTCTTCTTTCAATTTCATGAAGCATGGGAGTAAAGATCCTCCAGGCTTCTTTGAGTTCGTCTGAACGCACGAAATTCATTTGCGTGCCGCGGAAAACGTCCGACAACAGCCTTTCGTAAGCTCCGGGAACGGATAAATGCTAGAATAATCAAAAATGATTATTTTAAGTCTAAATGACATATGAAAGAATTTCTTTGGTGGTAACTTACTTTGTATTCATTCTTGTAAGAGAAATCGATCGTGATGTCTTCGATGTCGGATGTGATGCCAGGTTTCTTGTTCATGACGTTCGCTTTGATTCTTTCGTCTTTACCTACTCTTAAAACTAGCTGATTTCTAATCGCCTTGTTCTTATACATTTTATTATTAATGTCCTTATATTGAATAATTATGTCAGTCTGATTTACTCCCAAACCTGAAAATATACGAAAGTTCTATATAAACTATATAAACCCAAATAAAAAATATTAATTATCAAGTATCGATTTTCGACACTGGTAATCTCTTCGTCGCGCCTATACCTTTTCCAGCTCGAATGATAAATGGCACGCCATTCCAGCGTTCGTTTTCAATCTCTAGAACAGTGAAGGCGAAGGTAGACTGGTTCGAGTTATCCGGCACAGTCGGGTCCTCCCTGTATCCTATTCTCTCGCGTGGATCTTCGGAATTTGGATTGGCAATGTACTGCCCGAGAACCACGTCGTTAATAGCGATCGGTTTAGTTTTCTTCAACAGCTCCACTTTGGCATCCCTAAAATCAATTCAACCAAAAAATTAGCAAATTCAACAATCTACATCGCTCTCTCTTAAAAAAAAAATTAAAGTACCTACCTAATGTCATCCGGATGGCTGGTATCGGGCTCTTCCATAGCGATCAGCGAAACGATCTGCAGCAAGTGATTCTGCATGACGTCCCTGACAATACCGTAATTGTCGAAGTAACCACCTCTGCCCTCAACGCCGAAATTTTCCTCAAAACGAATTTCCACGGAGGCGATGCTGTCCTTGTCCCAGGACGAGCTGAGAAGCCGATTGGCGAACCTAAGGGCCAGAAGGTCCTGGACCATCTCGTAGCCGAGGAAGTGATCCATGCGGTAGATCTGGTCTTCCTTGAAGAGGGAGGCGAGCTTGTCGGATAGTTCCTGGGAGCTGGCCGAGTCGTGGCCGAAAGGCTTTTCGACGACTACTCTCGTCGTGCCTCTGTGAATAATAGTGATTTGTGTTACTGAAGTTGAATGAATGTTGGAAATTGGAGTGTCTGAACGGATCCAGGGTTTATCTACTTAAAGGACCTTGCATTTTAAATTTATTAAAAACTGAATCTTCTCGGAAAAAATATAAGAAATCTGTCTTTGCTATTAATTAGAGTTAGATGGTCAACCTCAACTTTAAACCATGCTCAGAATTTAATTTAAAAAAAACTCACTTTTTAGCCATGCAAGCCCGTTTGATCTGCACGGCAGCACTGGTGAAAACGGAGGGCGGCAACGCCAAGTAGAAAATCCTGTTACCCTTGCCGTCTTTCTCCGATTTAGCCAACCACTCGTTAATTTTGTCGTAATCAGCATCGGTGTCGTCTGTGCTTTGCATGTAGTCGTTCAACTGCCAGAACTGATCGTAGAGCTGCTCCTCTTCGGGCTCTACTTTGACGAAGGGCGCGCAGTTACGGCGCAGATCGGCTATTGTCATTTGGCTTCGGGCGTAGCCGTAGATCTTTGTATTAGCCGGTAGCTGGTTGTCGCGGTACAGGTACCAGAGCGCTGGGTAAATCTCACGTTTCGACAGGTCGCCCTGTAAGATTAAGGTTGTTGATTGATTTTTTTTTGAAATTTTGACTTGAAAGGAGATATTTTATTATTTTATTATAAAAAAATGTTCTTATTGCGGTTTCTAGCCTGCGCACGAAGAGAAATTTTTTTTTAATATCAAAGTTCCACAGCAATAATGTATAAAATTATAAAATCTTTGATAAAAATTCTTATATTTCTACTAA
>UELX01004173.1:0-19239 GCA_900480035.1 Eupelmus urozonus
ACCACTTATACTGTATGGTTTTTTTAATAATGAATCTTTCAGGATCTCCAAATATATGGAGCCGATGAAGAGATTCTTCGCCAACATCCTAGATCCGAGCGGCAAAGAGAAGACGAACGTCTATGCTTACATGTTCCTCTGCGACTTCTTCAATTTCCTTCTGCTCATTTTCGGATTCTCATCCTTCGGCGTGAGTTTAAAATTAACTCTAATAAATATTATGAAAATTTTATATTTACAAAATATTTACTGAAATAAAATTTGTAGGCTCAACAAGGTGACGGAGGCGTGGCGACTTACTTCGCGGAGAACAGAGTCCCGATGCCGTTCCTGCTTATGTTACTGCTGCAGTTCGCTCTTATAGTCATCGATAGAGCCTTATTTTTGAAGAAATCCATTGCAGGAAAATTGATCTTCCAGTACTGCCTGGTCGTAGGTGTTCACATCTGGATGTTTATAATTCTGCCAAGTGCTACTGAAAGGTGAGTCGCTCAGTACGAAAATATTAAATCTTGTATGCTTTTGCTTAGTCGAATCTATTGAAACTAAATGCCATTTTTCTTTTTGCAGACAATTTAACAAAAAAGTCGTACCCCAAATCTTCTACATGGTGAAATGCTTTTACCTACTGCTCGCGGCTTATCAACTGCGACAGGGTTATCCGACACGTATACTTGGCAACTTTTTGTGTAAAAAGTATACAATTGTCAATTATACGCTGTTCAAAGGGTTAGTAATTTTTTTTACATTTACAACCTTATAGAAATAAAAATAAAATAGAAATCGTTATACATGAAAAATTTATCGTAGCTTCATGGTTGTCCCATTCCTCTTTGAAATGAGAGCCGTCATGGACTGGATTTGGACGGACACTTCGATGACTGTGATGGATTGGTTCAAAATGGAGGACATCTTCGCCAACATTTATCAAATTAAGGTGATGTAGACTAGCACTTTCCAGTTCTATTTTACGAAAAAGCAATCTAATCAATCCTTTTCTAACACAACAGTGCATGCGCGGACTGGAGAACGACTACCCGCAGGAACGCGGTATCAAGAAGACTCAATCAAGCAAGTACCTAGTGGGCGGAGCTGCCCTGCTAATTATGATCCTGCTAATCTGGTTCCCGCTGCTGCTCTTTGCTCTTGGAAGCACCGTCGGCATATCCAACCTGCCCCACGAGGTTAATCTGAAAATGAGGATCGGCTCATATGAGCCGATCTACACAATTTCAGCCCAGAACTCGATAATACCTTATAGTGAGAAGGACTTCCTGGAGCTGCAAGAGCTATACGAGGTGACGCGCCGTGATCGTGCAGCCGTTACATTCCTCGAGAACTATATCAATACAGACGTAGCGGCAGTCAAGCTGAGCACCCAGTCCGGCAGATTGTGGAACATATCACCACCGGACAAGGACAGGTAAGTAACAGTTTTATGCCCCGAAAGAGCGACGATAATTTTTATTAATGGTGTCAAATTGGAAATTTTTTAGACTGATTGCCGAACTGGCGTCGGACAATACGGTAACGCTGCACATGGAGTGGATGATATCGAGGAGGCCGGGCAGCAAGGAAGACACTGGCATCACTTCTAACTCACGGGACGTAATGATCGAACCTTTCGTCGACGGGGGGCTCAATCCTATACGCCAAGGCCTGATTGACGCGCTCAACGGCACGGCGAACAACTCAACGAGCGTGCCACTCAAAAACGTGTTGCCGATGTTCCTCAAGGTCACCAGCAAAAGCGTAACCGTAGTACCGCAGCTGATGAAGCCACTTGTGTCTATCGATAGTAAGGACTTTATAGTAACCGATTTATCTCACGAATTTACTGTTCGTGTGGTGTGAATTTTAAAAAATATAAAAAAAAATAATAATAAAGTAGACATAGGTTGATTTCCGCGAACTATCCGTATTTCGTATTTTCCGTATTTTCTGTATTTCATATATTATATCCGTTTATTTAATTTGCCGACGTTTCAACCTATGTCTACTTTATTTCTAATTACATTTTAATTTATCTTTTTTGCCGATAGATAAAACAGTTTTGGACGCTTTAGAGGGCGACACGGACTTCAACTACAGAGACATAACGCTCGTCGTCTCGAACAACTCCATGAACCAGCAATGGTTCACCGTCAACGAACCCTGCGTCAATACCACTTTCAACATAAGCATCGGCGCGATACCGCTCAACGACTGCTCGTACATCATGATGTTCTTGTTCAATGACAAAGTCTTCCCAGAGGGTCTTAGCTTTATCAGTGGACTAGGGTAAATTGCGTCAAATATGCTTTTGCACTGAAAATTCATGTTTTTATTTTGAGATTTGATATAACAATCGCCTGAATAAATTTCCAGAATATTTGGACTATACACCACATTCGTCATACTCGTCAGCAGTTTCATAAAGAGGATGGTCAGCGACATGGCGCCAAAGATCATGTTTGAGGATCTACCGTACGTTGACCGAATACTCCGACTCTGTCTGGACATTTACCTCGTACGAGAAAGCGGAGACTTGTGTCTTGAGGAGGATCTGTTCGCCAAACTTGTCTTCCTCTACAGATCGCCTGAGACGTTAATAAGGTAAATGAAAATTAATTAATGTATACACTTTCTTTTGATTAGGTGTACATTATATTTTAACGGATGAAAATGTAATTATTCCAGATGGACGAGACCACCAGAACCCGGCGAGCAAGCAGGAGACGATGATGATCAAAACTACAATGAAATCGACGTAGACGGCCGAGCCGGCGACGACGATGTGGAAGAAGAAAGCCAGCGAGGCGATGAAAGTCAATTGCGAAGGAGAACGGCGTAATTAAAATCATGTTAAGTTTCGTCCTTACTTATCAGTAATGCGATGCGGTCGAAACAAATATTTTTCGAGAAAAATATTTGAGAATATGCTTCTCTTTATACTTTAAACAATTTATAATGAGAATTGTTTAAGCGGTCTCAGAAATTCATTATACGCATTTATTTTAAGAGAATCTCTAAAAGTTTAGTGAAACTAAGAAACTGTGCACAAACATAAGAATATGTTCCTATGATGTACACACAAATATATCATAGTTTGTAAGAGTGCTCAAATGAAACTTGATGCACTTAATACAAAGTACAAGAATGTAAAGCGTATGAACATGAATTTTCATAAAAATAAGTTTAGTGTAACGTATTGAGTAACTTATCAGAACTTGATTGTCAGATGTTTAAAACTATTTAAACTTTTTATACAAAAGTGTAGTAATTTTATATACACTCATGAAATTCATTTATATGTACATCACAAAGACGCTTCATCTCTTACAAAGATACAATACATCTTTTTTATTTTTTTATTACAAATATTGCATACATGCATGTCATTGTCATGAGATTCATAATTATCGTAATACAAGTTTTTTTATTTACACAAGTTTATTTAGCGAAGCCATTGTAAATTTATCAAAATAAATTGTACATATTATGAAATTTATAATTTAATTATGTGTAGTATAAATATCATCGATATTGTCTTAATAAATATTATTCTTTATGTAAAAAACGTTATTAAATTTTAAGGCACTATATTATCCTTAACACATAGTTATAAGCATAACCATAAACAAGTTTTTATAGTAATTTGTAAAAAAATAAACTAACAGAGTAAAAAATACAATGATATACATTTTAGATAATAATTTGTAGATTAGTTTGAGATTTACATCAGAAAAACTTATTGTATGTAAGTAAGCCAGCACTCACAAGCAAAACTTATTGCTGTAATTCTTTTAGTTTCAATTTTAGTGTAATATTTTCTTCTTTTATTAATGCCATTTCATCAACCTTCTTTTGTAATATTTCATTTCGAGTTTGTAGCATAAAAATATCTTCTCTCATCCTTTCATTTTCTTCAATCAAAGATTTGACATTGTCCCTCTTTTTGTGAAGATCCAATTCTTTAACTAATTCATTTGTTTGAAGCATTAAATGTTTTATTAAATTAGCTTGAGAATTAATATGTAAATTCTGCATTGCCCTTAATACTTTTACTGTTTCTTGTTCTGTATATCTACTTATGAGATCTTTAATGGCATTTAAAAGCATCACAGGATCAGTTTTTTCTAATATATCAGACTTTTTTGTTACACCATCAGATACACGACGACTCAAGTCTTTCTTTAACTCAGGTTGCGAGCTACTTTCTCTTGATGAAGAAGAATCAGTTGATGGTCGAGTATTTTCCTTACTTGATACATCTAAATACCGACTAGAAGCACCTGAACTCCCTGAGCGCCTACGGTCTTTCATACTTTTATTATCTTGCAATTTAGTAATTGCTTTAACATCCTGTGGTTTAACTTT
The DNA here is from genome assembly GCA_900480035.1 of Eupelmus urozonus. NCBI lineage: Eukaryota > Metazoa > Arthropoda > Insecta > Hymenoptera > Eupelmidae > Eupelmus > Eupelmus urozonus. Next base: position 4,360 of record UELX01004173.1, read on the forward strand.
AAACTCATCTGTTCTTATTTGATTCTCTACTGGTTTTATTAAATTTTCACCTTGATTCTTTTTATCCGATTTGGGAGTGGAACTCAATGGTTTTGTATCAGGTACAGATTTTCGCGTTTCTTGATTACCACTTCGACGGTTAACTTTAACTTTAGACAGATTTGATGAAGACGAAGAGATAATTTTGTCTTGCTTTATTAAATCCACATTATCAAATTCACTCTTAGAACGAACATTTGACGGTGGTGACAATACCTTCCTAGTCGTGATGTAACGATTATCCAATTGAGGATTATTTTTAACATTTGCACTCTTAGGAATTAAATCCATGTCTTCCAAAAACGAATTATTCATCTTGCCTTATTTTCCTTTCACTCCTGCACCTACAACCAGAAATTCATCAATAGTTAACTCACACCTCAAACCCAACAAAACCATAATACTCATACTAAAACCGCCTAAACCAAAATCAACAAATCTTACCTTCAACAACAAACTCTAAACAAACACCCGAACCGGCAACGAGCCCGTGTCAGATTGACGCATAGAGAGCAGCTTTGTTTACTTGTCGATCTGAATCGTCCGTTACGCCATCGTCGCGTCCACGCCTACAAACACTCCTAGATTCGCCTGACAGCGGCACAACATAAATATCTTCCGATCGATTGATACAAAAGAGCGTAGGGCAATAAAGCTTCCTGTCCCGTGGCAATAACAATGGACCCACGCGCGCCAGTCTCGGAGTAACCGTAGGTTATCGCGAAATTAAATTTTTCGATTCTGGCCAATCGAGATCAGCTGTGCGCGCGCCTTTCGTTATTTAAATCAGGGCTGCCAATCGAATTTATGAAAATGTTTTGTTATTGTTGTCATTTGTGTAAATCATTTGGTAAATATTAGAGATTGGAGAATCAACTTTGGCTTTGTGTTTTCAAATATTGATTAACTGTAAATAAAAGACAAACAAAGTTCTATTTTTTCAAGGAATATTCAAATATAATTGTTCGAATTTAAAAATGTAAAATAATATGAAACCATCCAAACAACGTCTCTAAAAAAATTACGTAAATAATCACTCAAATGAAATATTCCCACAACAACAATCCACTGTTTTCAAAACACTTCAAACCTCATTATTCGAACATCAACACCAACTACACAAATAAAAACCGCCAACTTCAGCCTCTCCCCTCAATCCCAACCACCTTCACGTCTATTTCCTTCCCACCCTCCCCGCGCGTCAGCTGGCTTATCCGACAATCATGCTGCACACTCCATCGGCGTGACTGAGCGGCTCTCTCGGGACAAGAGACAAGCCGGAAGCCTATATAATACAACGGCGAGAAAAAACCGCCCACCGAAAGCCATCGTCATTCGTACTCCGAAACTCCAAGCGTCAACGTCGTCATGAAGTCGCTCCTGGCGACGGTTTTCCTGCTCGCCGCGGCCTGCGACCTGGCCCTGGCCTTCTTCAACGTCTACCCCAAGCTGAGGTCGATTCCGCTGGCTCCGGGCGAGGATGTGGGTGATCCTTTGTTCCTGACGCCGCTGATAGAGAGTGGAAAGATAGATGAAGCCAGGAAGCTGGCTACCGTGCAGCACAAGGAGATGAACGACGTGGCCAGCTACGCGGGATATCTCACTGTCAACAAGCAGTATAACAGCAACCTGTTCTTCTGGTTTTTCCCGGCTAAGGTAATTTTGGTATTTACGGGTTTTTTGGAGGGAGGGAGAGTGATGAGTTTTGGTCGGTTGTTGCATAAGTTTAAGTGCGTGTTAAAGCACTGGGCAGTAGAGCATTTTTCTGAGTATTATTAGCGAGCTGATGCTGGATGTTGATGAAATTGATAAGAGTGTTTATTATTTTGTAGAAGCAGGCTTTAACGTTTCCTGTGTAGGTTTGAATTTATTTTTGAATTTCAAAGCAGTGGTCAGAGAGCATTGTTTTGAATCATTTCAGCAAGCTGATACTACTGATACGAAAGTTAGATTTGTTTATTCTTTGGTAGAGTTCTGTATAAATGACTCATACTCATATTCAAATTATTTTTTTTGATAAGAATATTTTCCAACTTGTAAATATATTATATTGTAAAAAAAAAAATTATAATAATCATATTATCACAAAAATTAGTTTATGTATTTCTAAAAAAATTGGCTTTCATCTTAAATTAGAAAAATTTTATTATATAATTTCATTTGTTGCAGTGGAAAATAAACTGTTTAAGTAAAAATTTGTTTATTGAAAAAACTGTAGGTTTTAATGATAACATAAAATCACTTCAAGATTATACTTTTAGTTAATTGAATATCAATGCTTTTTATCCAAAAAAATTGATAACCATATTATTGTGCCTCGCATACTGTTCAATCAAGTCATAAATTTAAATTTAAATTTCATTAATATCTTCGGTCTGTCATTAATAACTACCGTCTGTTAATGATATAGATAAATCCAAAAAGTGCTCCAGTTGTTCTGTGGCTTCAAGGTGGTCCAGGAGCAACATCATTGTATGGTCTTTTCACTGAAAATGGACCATTTAGTGTTACAAAAAATATGACACTGAAGACTAGAAAATATTCCTGGAATATCAATCACAATTTGATATACATCGATAATCCAGTTGGCACTGGCTATAGCTTCACAGAAAATGATTTGGGTTATGCTACCAATGAAACTGATGTTGGACGTGATGTACACACAGCATTAGTACAATTTTTCAATCTTTTTCCGGAACTACAACAGAATGAATTTTATGTTACTGGAGAATCTTATGCTGGAAAGTATGTTCCAGCTGTGTCACATGCAATAAAAGATTTCAATATTAAAGCTAAAATTAAAATAAACTTACAAGGCCTCGCTATTGGAAATGGTTTGTCAGATCCTTATCACCAGCTTTATTACAGTGACTATTTGTATCATATTGGACTCATTGATTTCAATGGTCGAGATCAATTCAAACAATTAGAAGATAAAGGAAGAGAGTTGATTGATCAGCAAAAATGGAATGAAGCATTTGAAATTTTTGATCAACTGATAAATGGTGATATGACTAATGAACCATCATTATTTCACAAGCTAACTGGTTTTGATTTTTATTTTAATTATCTACACACAAAAGATTCTAACAGTTCAGATCGCTTTGCTACATGGGTACAGAGACCAGATGTCCGTAAAACTATTCATGTTGGTAATTGCTCATTTAGTACTGAGACTCAGAAGGTTGAAGAACATCTTAAATCAGATGTTATGCAGCCTGTAACATTTTTTGTTTCGGATCTACTTCAACATTATAAAGTTTTAATATACAATGGCCAATTAGACATTATTGTTGCATACCCCTTGACAGAAAACTACCTTATGAATTTAGATTGGCCAGGTGCTAAAGATTACAAAAAAGCTATAAGAAAACAATGGTGGGTTGGAAAAGAATTGGCTGGATATTCAAAAACTGTTGGAAACTTAACTGAAGTACTTGTGAGAAATGCTGGACACATGGTACCAGGAGATCAGCCAATGTGGGCTTGGGATTTAATTACTCGTTTTACACATCACAAATCTTTCTAACTATTTTTATAACAAATGTTGTTGGTCTATAATAATATCAGCATGATGAAAGTTTAAGAGGCTGTATGAAGTATTTCGTAAGTGATATGATGAACAACTCGTGATTATAGAATAAGATTTATACGCAATTTTAATCTTGTTTCATGAACAATTTGTAAAAGATTATGATGTTTAAAATTAATTATAATTCACATATGTTCATGATTAGTAAATTTGTTCTGTTTGCATTTTGTCAGTTACTTAATTATTTTTGAGCAATATTCATTCATTAAATATAACTAACTAATAATTTTAAATGATAAAAAAATTAAAAAAATATTTATAACATTTTATAATGACTATTAATACACACAAAGATCTGCAATATTAGTAGAAATAATGTTAGTTATTTTTAAGTTATACATGACACTCTTTCTATGAACAAATAATTGATATTAAAAAAACAATAATGTAAATTACCTCTTATATATTCCGTAACTAATTTTTTGTGAACTACTTGATAATTAAGTGAAATTACACATAATTGTTATGTTGTTACAAATATGTAAAAAATTAATAAATAAATAATACTTATTTTCTCAAAATTGGTATTTTATAATTAAATGTGATTCCCAGTCATTTTTGTTCATTAAAAATACATATTCTGAATAACTTCGCAGTATTTTATATTGTTTCTATTTTCATGATTCCGTATTTAGAATGAATAAGCAAATTTTGAAGTCGGTTAACTTATCGTATATGATTAAGCACGATCTCAACTCTAGCGTATCTTCTATCGCATATGAAACTCACATTATCACAGCAAAAAATTATAACGATAAACAAGCGATGATTTCTGTTTGCAATACTTACTTATACAACTTGGAAAATATTATTATCGATAATCAAAAGTCTAAAATATTCATTCATTAAACAATCATTCTTTTTGTCACCAACTCACACAGGTGGATCCAGCCAACGCCCCCGTGGTCCTCTGGCTCCAGGGTGGCCCCGGCGCCTCGTCCTTAATCGGCCTCTTCCTGGAGAACGGACCATTCAGCGTCACTCGCAACAAGACCCTCAAATTGCGCAAGTATTCATGGAGCGTCAACCACAATCTCATCTACATCGACAGTCCCGTAGGTACGGGCTTCAGCTTCACCGACAACGAGGCAGGCTTCGCGCGTAACGAGACAGACGTCGGTCGCAATGTTTACTCCGCTCTGGTCCAGTTCTTCGCCCTTTTCCCTGAGCTGCAAAAGAACGAGTTTTATACTACAGGTGAATCATACGCAGGGAAGTATGTGCCAGCAGTGGCGAATGAAATAAAGAATCAGAACAGCAAAGCGAGCATGAAGATAAATTTGCAGGGCCTGGCAATCGGGGACGGCTGGACCGATCCGATAAACCAGATTAGCTACGGTGATTATCTGTATCAGCTGGGTCTGATCGATTTCAATGGGCGAGAGCAGTTCAGAACGATGGAGAGCAAAATAAGAGATCTGATCAAGCAGGGCAAGTACCTGGAAGCTGGCAAGCTTCTTGATGGAACCATGGACGGCGACATGACCGAGACCTCGCTCTTTAAGAAACTAACTGGATTTGACGTCTACTACAATTACCTGTACACCAAAGAGTCCAACAGTTCGAGTTGGTTCGTCGACTTCGTCCAAATGCCGGAGGTCCGCAAGGCCATTCACGTCGGGAACCACACGTACTTCACGGACCCGAAAAAGGTCGAGAAGTATCTGTTGGAGGACATCACCAAGTCCATTGCTAACGTCGTTGCTGATCTGGTCCAGCACTACAGAATCCTGATCTACAACGGCCAGCTAGACATTATCTGCGCGTACCCAATGACCGTGAATTACTTGAATAATTTGGATTGGCCGGGAGCTGAGAAGTACAAAAAAGCAGTAAGGAAGCAGTGGTGGGTGGGTAAAGAGTTGGCCGGATACTCGAAAGTCGCTGATAATCTGATCGAGGTCCTCGTGAGGGATGCCGGTCATATGGTGCCTACGGATCAGCCCAGGTGGGCTTGGGATTTAATTACTCGTTTTACGCATCGTAAATCTTTTTAAATATTATTTTTATAACGAATGTTGTTATTCTGTAAATTAAAAAATATGATGAATAATTGTATAACGATTTGCAGGAAGTACTTTTTAAGTGATATAAAGAACAACTCGTGATTATAGAATAAGATTTATACGTAATTTTAATTTTTTCTTATAAAGTAATTCGTAGATTATTATACATATCTATTTAAGAGATGAACTAAGCTGTTACGTTTATTAGATTACTTAAACAATTTTGTGCAAGAATAAAATATCTCTATTAATTTACAAAAATAATATTTTTCAACAAAACAGTTCGTGTACATTTATACTTAATATTAAAAAAATTTTAAAATGTCTGCAATACTAGTAAACATAATTTTAAGTTAATGTTATAGTAAATTTCCTATGAATAAATAATGGAGAATAATATAAAAGTACTGTCAAATAACGCATGTACTAATTTTCCTGTAAACAAGACTTTGATATTCACGTTGATTACAAATGCTTTTTATATTATTTCAAATATGTAAAAAAATGATTAATAAAAAATTCTTAATTTATACATCGTTGATACTTATTTTCTCATGAGTGACATGTTATAACTAAGATGAACTCTTCTTAATATTATTTTCGTTCTTCTATAACAGACTTTTATGTCTAATTTTTATAAATCAGATTAATTTGAACAGATTCTATAGCTATTTAATATTTTGAATATTTTAAAAATTGTACTGCAAAATTGCTGAAAAATTTCTTTTTTAAAAGTTTTTTTTACGTCGGTATCGTGTTAAGTTTTTGATAATTTAGGACAAAATTTTTAAAATTATAAATTAGTGATACTATTATTAAGATACATATATACAACGTATGAATTAATAGAGTCCTTTCGCTCTTTTCATCTTTATATAAATAAATTATTTATAAAAATAATATTTAAATATACACAGAAATGAGTCGATAAATAAAATATTGATTATTAAGGAATGAAGCATATGATCCAGGTAAAAGGCATGCAGAAACAATAGCTATCAATATCGATTGTTAAGGAAATGGACATCAAAAGACAAACAGAAATGCATCGATAGCGTTGAATATAAAGTTACCATCATTAAGAAGTAGTACTGTGACAGACCGATATCGGCAACCAAGAAGTTCACATCGCGTATTATAATCTATTCAATATTGAAAATAGTTAATTTAAATTCAATTAAAGATTTTTAAAATTATTTAACATCCATAAAAACTGATAGAAACTTAATTTTTTTTCTTTTATTTAGTTCTAAAATAATAAAATACGAACTCTAAAATTATTTATGCAGTTAGTGTCACGTAGCAGTAAATAAGTCAAATGAACAAATACGTCAAATGAATACTATTATTTAACAATTATAATTTTTAATAGAATTTAATCTAGATAATAGAAAACTATCTTAATTAAAAAGTTAAGTGATAATTGATTTAATAAATTGGTGACAGCCACGGAATTATTGTGTAATTAAAACTTAATTTATTTATTTTTTTTTTTTAAATTAAATAAATTCGAAAGTGATTGCGAGTATATAAAGTGATTATGATTTCTCACGGTATTTCTGCGGGAAAGGGTTTTTTACAAGACTTTGTACCCATAATTACGTCAAATGAGTCTTTTGTTCGAGGTATAGTCTACTTATTAAAATACTAAGAAAATATTCCTTAAAATATATAAGACCAATTTTTAATTATTTTTGTAAGCTATATTTAATAGCTTATAACTTCCGAAAGAATCAATATTTTTAACGAAATAAAGCTTACATTTTAGCTTTTTGCGCCTGCTTCTATTATCTCTTTTTCTGAATTATGTAATACAAATATTAAGAACGTTATCGGCGATAGAAGAAGCATTATTTTTAAAAAAATGACATATTTGAATTCTAATGAAAATAAAGGCCCATTTGACAGAATTATGCATTACTGATCTTCATTTTTAGGGGCCAAAAATCTATTCTCAAAGCTCGTTAAAAGCCCTTTCTGCACACACTGGTCCCTTCTTATTAGAGTGATTTTGGCATAGATTTCGGTACTAATTTAGTACATAAATTTTTTATCAAGTTATAAAACTTTCACGTGCAGAAAGATAGTTTCATCAAAAAAATTTTGATCGCTAAACTAAGTTAACAACTTATGCCTTATTGCAAAAAAAAAAAAATAATAATGACTGTATATTGGCTTTAATCGAGTATGAAGAAAACTCAAATTTAGCACGGGCAAGCGAGAATAAGTAAGTAATAGTTGGAAAGAGTGAGGGTGAGAGAGGAGAGAGGAGAAAGGAGGAGAGAAAACTGATCGACAGAAAAGCGAATAACGTAAGGCGTGGGGACTGATTCATCGGCGAATTACACAGTCGTGGTGAAACTATAAACTTCATGATTACTTCATGTCTAAGATTGCAAGCGGACTAGAACAGTTGTCCTTTGATAAGAGTTTATAAGCAGATCGTTTGAGGTTTGACACAAAGTTTATTTGAATTTTAAAATATTTGGGGATGTTATTTTAAAATCCTATCAAAATATTATTAAAAAATTAAAAATTAATATGATTTTAAAAATTGTTTTTATCTCTATGTAATTCATAACAATTACAGAATATTTCAATAAATAAAAAATATTTAATACCACAACTATAGAATTTGGTATCATATTGATTTTATAAACAAGTTATATATTATATTATATTAAACTATATTTAAATTTATTATTTAATAAAAAATAAAATAATTTTTCATGAACTGAATAACTTAAAAAATGTATATAAATAGATTTGCGCAGTAAAATATTCTACATTTCTTTCTTCTGACTATTAAAACTTTACATCATAGTTAGAATAGTTGTTAGAAATATCTTATTATTTGTGCTATAAAATATTATATTAAGCATCTAGGAAAATAAATAAAGAGCAGTCCTTAACTGCATGGATATTTTTGTTTTCATTTGAAGAATTTAAAACTGTTCGTACGTGATTCGCGTTGCAAATACAAATTTCAAATGAAATACCTTTTTAGCTCTCTCTCTATCTCTCTCTCCCTCCCGCTCTTTTCTTCCGTATATTACTGTAAGTTATCAATGGCAATAAAACTATTATAATAAAGTGTATCACTCTGACTTATAATATTTATGAATAATTTTATTATGTTTTTTTATTAATTACAAGTCTTATACGATTAAACTCTCATTTGATTTTTTGTTATAATAAGTAAATAATTTAGAGAAATGACTTTACAATTAACATTTAAATAATTAATATTAACTGTTTTGGTAATAAATAATAAATATGCGATTTTTTGAATTTTGATAAAGGTTATCTTAACTAATATTTTGCCATAAGTTTATTCTTTATTGAGTATGAGTATTATTAACTATTACTAAATCTAATTTATTTCAAGTGTACCTACTGATTGCGCTTTTCGCTCCTTTGTCGATTGCCTTAGCCATATCGAGGTCATTCTCCTCTGTGTTTTGTCTGGAGTAATGAACTTTATCCGGTATTGATTGATTGATACTCCTTTATCGGGGTATAACTACTCTAAAAAGCAGTTAAATATATCTAATAAAAATTAAATTGTTTATTATAAAATGTTATTAATAATATTAATTTGATTTATATTGAGTACTTAAACATTCTACAATGCCAATTTATAAATTTGATTAGAAGAGTTTTGGCGCACTTCGATTGCATGGCCACGTAATGATTAAACTGCGACTAAACTAACAAATATTAATACAAATAAATACTAATATTCAAAATTAATATTCATTGATTGTTATAGCTATTACAATTCTTAAATAATATTTTACGTAATTTTACACTGACTCAATTGTTATAACATAAAATATAAAATAAAATTATTTTTGCTAAGAGCGACAGCAAGTTTTTATTTTTACATATCTATAGATTTTCACTACAATCAACCCTTTGTGCTCTTAATTATTACAAATATGATACACAAGCAGCTTTAATTGTACTACACTTTTATGCCAGCGATGCCAGGAGCTTGCGGATTATTCATTCATTTTATACGTAAATTATTACAAATAATCGCTTTGAAGTATTTTAAAATGACGACACTATAATATGAAGTTCGCAATTTTACTTTTTACTCCTTCCACCAAGGAGTTATTCGTACGCCCCTACTATTATTCGAGGCGACATCTGCATAAAGCTCTTCTGTTCACGAGGAAGGAGCTGGAACCGGGCCTAGATGTCGATCTCGCATATACTCAGTCGTGATCGAGCAGTTTCAAAAACTACTTCATTAGTACGCTGTTGCTGTATTTAAAAACCAATTAATAAAACGCTGAAATAATTATTCTGTAACATTAATGCGAAGCGCTCAAAATACCGTAATAATAAAAATTTATTGAGATTGTTAAATTTACATAAATATACAAGGATTTTTTTTATTAAATATAACGAATTACTGTAGAAGATTAATAAAAAAGTGAGTATATTTCATTGAATTTACGTTTTTCAGTTAACTATGAAATATAGATAATAAGCAAATATTAATTTGAAATGAAATAAATTGTTAAATTTATCTAAATACAAGGATTTTTTATTAACTAATACTGTAAAAGATTAATAAAAAAGTGACTATATTTCAATAAGCTTTTCAGTTAACTATGAAACATAGATAAGTAAACTAAAAATGTATCCTTGCCATCAGGGCGCGGCCGCGCCCGTTAATAATCAATTAAATTATATAAATATTATCTAATAAATTTATAAAAAAATTTTATCAAGAGCAAAAGGTGTCATTCAATGCCTGAATAATATTATTCAATCAAATAATTAATAACGTTACTATTTGTTAGAAAAATCACAATTAATGATTATTTATTAATAATTATAATTAATTAATATTTAAAAAATTTCGTAAAAAAGTATAATTGTTTATAATATCTTTTTCGCAAAAAGTATCTTGTAATAAAACAAGCGACTTTGACAAAATATATTTTTTTCATTTTATATTTTTTAAATGTTTGTGTATGATGCATCAGGATGCAACGTAAATATTTTATTTCTCTGAATTTAAAATGCAAACATCCTCCTTAGATTGATGTATATATAACTATCGCGACATTGTATCTACCCAGCTATATATAAAAATTCTTTGTATCTCTATCTTGCTAAGTAAAATTCTTATCGTTATAAAATATTAAATTTTGTATTTTTTCAAGATTTTTAGAATAATTTACTTAAGAACTATATTATTATTTTATTTTTTTCTTATTTTCATTTTTAATATTATTTTATTATTTTTTTTTATTTTATGCATTTTTATGATTTAAAAAAATTGTAAACCATAGATTTATATTCTGAATGAATATACTGTATTATAGAATTTTATCATTCTTGAAAAAAATTTTTATATTTTTGTATTTATATTTTAGTTTTAGTTCAAAGCGTGTAATATAGTGTTAAATAGAAAATCGAAGTTTTTGATTAAGTATATTTTTTATTTATTTAATTAATGTAATGTAACATTGAATTAGTTTTTCTCAAAAAAAGAAAAAGAAGAAATTAAAAATAATAAATTATACGTTAATTGTAAATAACTGTTACTAACTGCAAATAAATGCACATAACTGAAGAAAGTATAATAATTTTTTCAAATTTTTTAGTCTGTGGAAACTTTACTATATTGTATTGTAATTTTTCTAAAGATTGTTCTCGCAGTATAAGGTTACACAATTTCAAGACGCTCTAAAAAATATTTTCTTCAGCTAATGTATGTACATACATACTACAGGTATTTGTGTTTCAACATTTTTAAACAATATATTATAGAAATTCACTATACATTCAAATAAGAAGAAATATTATTAATGCCGTTATTTATATATATTTTTTTTAAAATAGGAAAAGTTGCAAGATGAATAAATGTTGTTGAAGATACTCGAAAAGTTCAGGTACGTTGTAAATTTTCTATGTTTGAAGTGATTTTTTATTTATTATCTTAAAATTTCTATCTAATTCTTATATGAAGTATATTGCAGAGAACTATAGAGAGCTTTCTTAGAACATTTGTAGCTATATCTTCCAAAGTTGAGAACAAACATTCGAACTTCTATAACAACTTTAGACATGATTATTCTTCTCAGTTTTTAAAAAGTTTAGAATTTTATATAACAAAGCTACCAATTGTAACTCTAACAGAAAAAATTTTAAAAATACGCACAAAAATATAGATAACTTTGGTTTACTAACTATATTCTTCATAAAGGTTTCAAAAGTTTTTTTGAAGATATGGAAATCGAAAAAATTGAAAAGGCAAATAGATCTTTAATAAATACTTCGAATCAATTAAATATAGAAGAAGTTCCTCCGGACAATTTTAGGAATTTGAGTGTTATACCAAAGTTAGAAGATTTATATGATGAAGAACCTTTTATTAGACCATGTAAAATTAATGATTCCTATGAATCTATTGAACATTACTTAGATGTGCAGTTTCGCTTATTACGTGAAGATTTTATATCACCTTTACGCTCTGGATTGCGAGATTATTTAAACAAAGTACAAAAATATCGAAGTAAAGAAGTTCGCATTTATAGAAAAGTTAGATTGATTGTTCCAGAAAGAATTGATACTCATATTGGTATAAAAATATTTTTTGGGCCAATGGAGCATATAGACTGGAAAAATTCTAAAAGACTTATGCAGGGGGGTCTAGTTGTACTTAGTAATGATAATTTTAAAACGGTACTGTTTGCTATTACTTTATCTCAAAAGGAAAAAGATCTTAAAAAAGGATTTACAGTCATAGAACCTTGTGAAGGTTCAGTAATTACTGGAGCCATGTATAAAACTAATTTCGTAATGTTGGAATCTAAAGTATATTTTGAACCATATTTCGCAGTATTAAATGCTTTGAAAGGCTTTAGTGAAAGCAATTTTCCTTTGGAAACTTATCTAATACATGCCGACGCCTCTAAAAAGTTACCTAAATATCTTCTTAATAAACAATATTTGGAATACAAAGATTTGAATCTACCTATTGGAAGTGATTATCTTTGGCCATCAGCATCAAAGCTAGGATTAGATGAGTCACAGTATCAAGCTTTTAGATGCGCTTTGACAGAAGAATTGGCAATTATTCAGGGACCACCAGGAACTGGAAAAACATTTATTGCACTAGAAGTAGTCAGTACTTTGTTAAAAAACAAGTTATCCTGGAAGAATTATGGACCAATTGTAGTCGTCTGTTTGACAAACCACTCTTTAGATCAGTTTTTAGAAGGCATCTTAAAATATACTCATTCCATAGTTCGTCTTGGCACTCGGTCTAAGAGTGAAATTTTGCAAAAATTCACTTTATTCGAGAGACGTAAATTAATTAAGCAAAGAAATTCTGTAGCCAATTCGTTGATGTATTCGAAAAAAGGTAGGTTGGAAGATGTTCTCAATTTCATGGAAAAAGTGAGTGTATTTTTAAGCTATCTAACTACTCCAAATGTTATTGTTCCGTTGAATTGTTTTACTGAATTCTGTCAAGATGAAACCTTTGTAAAAATGAAATTTGTCTCAAACGAAGCATTAATAAACTGGCTATTTGAATCTGATGCAACTTGGCTTCTGGAAGGTTCTTCTAAGAAGTCTGAAGTGGAGTCATCGGATGATGAATCTACTGATAATTTACAACTTTGGTATAAACATAGAAATTTGGAGCTAATTCATCCATTAAAAAAAATCAACCATTTGCTTGCTGAAATGCATAAACAAATAATTGATTATAGAGTTTCAGAAAAATATGCTCTGCCGTTTAATCCACTATTCGATCAATTGCTGGAATGGGAAGAAGATCTTGTACGTTTACAAGTATTACGGAAATTCTTACAGGTAAATGATAATTTCAACTCACTACAGTTGCAGAAATTTTCGGAACGAAATGTCTAATATTAAATCAATTATCTTGCCAACGGGTGATTAATATTCGAATTAAATGCGTTATGCAATATTTTGAAAAAATTACAGCATTTTTGCGTTAAAGAGTAAATAAATTAAACATTAAATTATTATAAAATAGAATAAAATAAAAAGCTTCTGATTAATTTTAAAACTTTTTCAACAAATGAAAACATTATTTTCAAATGCCTTCTCAAACCAGCTTTCTGCTACTTTTATTGTAGAATTAAATATTGAAGAAAAACATGAATTTGTGTGATTGTCGGTATCTATAAGACTTACAGATGTACATAAGCATAAAAGAAACAGCTGTTTTATTTGAAACTATCCATATTGTACGCCGTCTTAAATCATAAAATTTGCATACAAAATTCCACTAATTCTGGTTTATAAATTTTTTAAAATTATTGTACTTTTACTTCATGCATTTGACAATTATTTTTAAAAACAAAAAATAAAGATTTGTAAAAATTGTAGAAAGAATTTAGTCACCATCCAATATTGAATCGACCACTATCTCCGTCTACCAACCCTCGCTGGCAATTATATTGGAGATGGGTAGATGAGAGTTATGGCAATGCTTTAAAACGACTATCTTCTGTGGAAAATTATTATCATGAAGCAAAAATCGAATATAATGAAGCTAAGCAGATGGCTGATGTGGAATTGTTAAACATGCATGACATTGTTGGAATGACAACAACTGGTGCAGCCAAGCTGCAAAAAAGTTTGAATGCTCTCCAAGCCCCTATCGGTAAGCAAACTTAGTCTTATTCCCATTAATACAAAAAGTCAGCTGAAATATGAAATAAAAAACAAAGTAAAAAGTAAAAACCATTGAAAACGGCGACTTTCTTTCGCGGTGTACTCCATAATTCGCATTTGTGATTTCATCGATTCTACTTTATATTTTACGTGGATATCTATCAGGTTAACTATCTGGATATCTCTTTGGATATCTTTTATAGTTTTTATTTAACTATTATATTAAACTATACTAAACTATTTTTAATGATTATATTATTAATTACATTACATATTTTTCTATATTTCTTTAGTTGTAGTAGAAGAGGCTGCAGAGCTTCTGGAATCTCATGTTGTATGTTCTTTGACTAAAGATACCCAACATTTAATTTTGATTGGCGATCATAAGCAGCTCAGACCAAAAGCATCAGTGTATGAGTTAGGAAAAAACTTTAATTTAAATATATCACTTTTTGAAAGAATGGTCAACATAAGAGGTGACTGCATACAGTTAGAATATCAGCACCGAATGAGTCCACAGATTTCGAAGTTAATTACACCGGCTATATATGAAAAGTTATATAATCA
>UELX01004174.1:0-19237 GCA_900480035.1 Eupelmus urozonus
TAATGATTTTAGAGAGGAACTTTATCGCCCGCTGCGATGTGCCGGTCCATAAACGTTCACTTTAGCCCCACATTTTACGTATCGTAAAACGCGAAAATCGTGCATGTGTTACATAAAAGTTCTTACACTATTCAGTCACAAAAGCTACTATAATACTACTATATTGAAACTTTAAAACAATTAGAATTTTTTATAAAAATTGTTATCTATACATATAATGCATTACCGCGAATTTATTTCATGACTAAAAAAAGATCAAAGTAGTTTTTTACAAAAAAAGTACTGAAGTATTCTGCAGAAATATCTAACACTCGAAGTTTTTACACTTAACCACGAATAATTAAATATATTTTCTAAAAATATTGCCCATCACCGAACTTGTAACAATAATTTTATAATTTTAATAATTTACAATATAAATTCATGTTTAAATAATTATTATGAAATTATGTATTGGAAAACAAATAATAATTAAAGATCAAAGTTTAGTCTCTTTAAAGCAAAATTCAAAATTCTGTCTTATAACACTATAAATTTATAAAAGAAAAAATTTTATTATAATCTTTAGTATCTTGAATTTTTTCCAATCTTTTAAGTTAATCAAAATCTTAATTATAAATGAAAGTGTGGATAAAACAGAATTCGTACAAATGCTACTTATAATAAAAAATATAAAAAAATGCTTTGTTTCAGTTGTCCATTAATCAATCAGAATTAATTTCTTCTAGTATCATAGAAGACAGAGTACAGAGACATAAACAGAAAGATAAAGAACATAATAGCGATAGACTGTAGCATGGTTTTTAAAATTTTTTTTGTTTAATTTTTTTTTCTTGATTGAGGTGTTAAACTATACCTCTTACGTGAACCATCTTGGGCAGTTCTGGCGGGGTGAATGTGGGGGGAGGATGGTGGTCGTCTGTAACAAATGACTACACATGTTAGCTACCCTAGGCTAAATAATCTATTGCCTAATAAGGTGTCTCTACGCTACTACTAATACTACATAGTGCTAATAATTTTTGCAACAAGTAAAATGTTTTCAACAACCGGCTCTAAGCCGCTACTTACATTATATTAAGAAAAAAATTAAGCAGACTCTTTAAACATTGTTTTCAAACAAAAACATTGATTTTAATTAAAAATACAATATTAATTTTCAAAAGCTGCATTCTTGATTTCAAAGAGTTTGTTTAATGAACATTATTACACATTAACTTCATTTAGACATAGACTATAATATATAAAATATAATCTAATAATAGAGCATAACACGCTTCTATTACGTACGTGCCTTCGCAATAACGAATCAAAACAAATTTCTCTTTAAAAAAACATTTACATACATATTGTTTTACATTTTACATATTTTTTTTTTGCATCTGCACATTGCGAAGCAGCACGATATATATTAAAAGCGCTTTAACTATATTTCCAGTTTATTGTAGGCTATATATTTACATTATATATAAATATAATGTGCACGTATATACATGAGCATGCAGCATGCGAAAAATTGAAAGAGAAAAAGAGAGACGGTAATCGATCGAATTCCGCAAAAATTGAAAAATTGCGGCGTGGCGGTGCGTGAGCAAAAAGTAGCGAATTTTTAATATCGCAACGTCAGTTATATAAGTTGTCAGCATAAATTGTTTTTTTTTTTTTTTTTTTGTAAATACACCGAACGTTTTTTTCTTTTTTAATGTTTGCAGATTTCGGAATCGCTCTTACCAAGTGAGCGACTGCTATTTAGTACAGCAACGTTTAATACTTCTGTAAAATGCTATAGAATATAAAGATACTTCATTCAACAATAAATAATAAGAAAAAAGATGGTGTACATATATAAGACGTGTAAAAGAGATATTTGCATTATTTGTGTCTTGAAATTTATATTCATATACCATGTGCGTTTTGTTTAGTTGAAAAGAATAAAAGAAAAATTTAGTGTGTCTACTGCATTCGAAAAATCGACTGAGGGAGTACGCAAGTACAGGTATGGCAAAAGTAATAATTAATTTTAATTATCATGCACGGAACGTCGTGCGAAAAGCATTTTGGAAATAATGTATGATAATAATTAACGATTATTTATTGAAATTTTTCGAATAACAAAGAACTAAAATATAGTGCAGAAAGATATAGAAAAGAGGTGTAGAAGTAAGTTTGAGAAGAGATAGAGAGAAGTGAACAAAACTCGCGCATTGGATTATACACTTAATTGATATGAATTTAGAGCGCAGAAATCGCGGAGTGAGAAGTAATTTGCGCCAGCCAGTAAGAGAAGAGCAAAATATTTGGCCATGCACAGAAATTAATTACTAGTGACGATCTTTCGGCCTATCTTCGCGACGATTTAATTCTTGTGACGTTGCAAAAATAATGAATGTTAAGGAGATACAAATCCTAAAAAAATTACATTCGGTAAAAATGATATCATAAATATGATAACACGGTAGCAAACGTTTATTTCCATATTGTGGTGTCGTATAAAAGAAAAAAAAGTATAATGATAAACAAAAATAATGCAGTTATATATAAGATTTAAAAATATTGTTTTTAATTAATTTTAATAAAAATTTAAAAATCAATATTTTATTAGAGCAAAGTTAGAATTTTTCGAAAGATTTAGGTACGAATAATAAAACAATAAAAATTGTTTTAGAAACAATATACTAATGATATTTATTCTCTAGATGTATTAGTCTTAAAGTTAAAGTTTGTATCTTTCGAAAGTTTCACATAAAAATAGTAGCTTTTCTTCTTAGTAAAATATAAAAATTATAAGGAAAGAAAAAGTTATAAGAATAATATTAGTAGTAAGTAAAATATAAAAAATAATGACAATAATAATGATAGCAATAACTGCGAACGAAAGAACTAAAAAGCCTGAGTACGATAACAAATAAGCGTGATAAATGTGAGAAAAGGAAATCATAAGATACGGTATGAAATATAAATACTAGAAGCCACAATATGTATATTTGGTGATGCTTAAAAAGCACTTTAGTAATAATAATGGATGTAATATCCTTGCTGCTTAGCCGTAAATAATGAATAAGGAAGGTAATCGCCCTTTTGCACAAAAAAACGTAGCATGGCAATTGTTAAAAAAAAAAAAAAAAATCATAAATTGCGACGACTGGCAGGAACGAACAATACTTCTGTGATCCTACGGCCTATGGCTCATATATCAATAATAGCTTGAATTATGCGAGGCGCCGACGTTTGTACAGAATAGAAGTTTCGTATCTGAATCAATCTACAGCAGATTTATGCGCGAAGGCTGCTCGTATACAAAATTACTTCTATCGTGTCTCGACGATATGTTTGTAACAAAAATCATGTACATATATGCGTGTAAGTAACAATATATTTGTTATACATATACATATAAAAGTGTATAAAAGATTGGTACATAATTATATATATCGTATATATATATATAACCTTATCCAGGAGGTACTATTGTACTATTTTTTTGTTGCGGACTTACTTGCGTACGAGAAGTCGTCACCTTTTGCGTGTGTGTGATAGTGCGAACGAAGATACAGAGAGTTGAGAGACACACGATTGAAGTAGGAGAGCGAATAGAAGAAGAGTGACAGAGTGACAGACACACAGAGACACATATAGATAGTTAGTTTTCAATTAAACATAAAATTCTTTTTTTAATACATTTTACATTTGTTACTCTCAACCGCGATTGACTGTTTGTAAAGTACTTGTATTATTTATGTGATATGTGATGAGAATATGTTTGGCTTGATTACGACCGGCCACTGTGTACGCGTGTCAATGTGCGATCGAACCTCCATGTTTATCGAGGCGCGATACTCGTTGCTATGCGTACATTGGCTTATATATACTTGGCTTATGTGTAGAGGCAATCCAAATGTATATGCATGAGTTTGGATGTGGTATCGTGTGTATGTATATGTAGGGGCATTCGTCTACTGAATGAGATGCACCGCGATTTTGTCCTTTTAACTTACGGATTAACGTATTATAATGCTTTGAAGTACGCGTGCGGATGGGTTTCTAGATTACATTATTTTGGAGTAGAGATGGAAAAGAGAATGAAATTGAATTTCTGTAAATTCTATCTCATCCTCTAAAATACAGAATCAGCGATTTTTATTCATTCAATATTATAAGTTTGAATACTAAGTATGAACAAAAAAAAAATTAAATAAAAAAGGCGTTTTAATGTAAACTTATTAATAAAAAAAAAATTAAACTTTATCTGATATTACACTATCTTCGTAAATAAAATACTGAAACCGATTTGACCATTGATTGGTTTGTGCGTTAATACTTTTTTCCGTTTAAAATTTTATTTCCTTTGTTTTGTCCAGCAAGATAATTTTTTCACCAGGCGTAATGTTTCAACGTAACGAAATTAAAGAAGCATTAGACGAAGCGACTTAGATAAAATTAATTAGGTTAATGAATTTTGCCAGTATAAACTCGGTCAAATAATTTTCCGCGAATTAGCGAAAGTGAATGTATAAGTGTGTATATAGAGGATAGAGAAAAAGGATCTTAAGTAGATCGTATTTAGATGCGCGTAAACAAATAGTCGAGTAAATTTATTATTAAATCAATTTCAGAGAAAGAAATTTTTAGGTTTTGAAAGACAATCCATAGAAGTTAGGCTTATACAAAATTATATTGTACTGAAAATTATACATATAACACCTTTAATTAAGAAGACAAATTAAGGAATGTCTCTTGGAATGAAATAAAAAAAAATTATAAAAAAAATTTGTACAAATCTTTTAAGGACTAAATCTAGATAAAATTATACATGTATGTTTTATGCAAATGCGTTTATTATATACGATATATCTTTGAACACGTATAACAAGACTAAAATGTGTATATATATTGTTTATCTGTAAATAACTCTTTATTAAATACAATGACACTGATGCAAATCTTTTGTGAACAATACATGTATATACATGTATAAAAAACTGTTTATCCATCTATAACATCTTAAAATTGTGAACTCCATAGTCTCTTAGGTTCCAATTTACCAACAGTAACCATTGAAGACACTTACAAACTTTTGTATATATAATATAAAAATAACTACATTCCTTACGACATCGATATATAGGTATACAAAGTGACGTAATATATATATATATATAAATCGTAGGTTGCAGATAACCAGGAAAACACCACATCAATGAAAGGCTTTCAAACACTATAAGGTAATCTACTTTGGGTCCAATTGGTGATTATGGCTTGGTATATTTTTTCTATCAATGCAAATCAACATTTTGTATATTATAAGAAATTTTGTTAGTGTTACAATGTAAAGATTTAATTCGATAATAAATCAATTTGCATTAACAGTAAGAAAGATTGAAAATGACAAATTTGGTTTATCGCGCCCCTTGTTTTAATTCCCCTAAGACTGTTTTTTATAAACCAATTCATCCGCGTGTAAAAAAGTAGTAATTTTCAGTAAGGACAAAATAAAACATGATTCTTGTAAGTGTTTCATATGTAAGTATGTATATAGTTGAGCGTACGCATGAATAGTCAGAATAGAGTCAGAGAAAGAACATGGTAATTCATATCTCCAATATACTACTACTTTAACATCTAAATTAATCTTGACGATAATTTAAGAAAATAGCTTAGAAAATAGTTTCTCACTCTAACTCTAATCTGAAATGAATTATGTTATATGCTGTCATTGAAAAAGCAGTTGCAATGCATTCGCTGTTCCAAAATGTTTTTTAATTTACATAATTGTTCCTGGTATACGTGATTTCGTCAGGTTTGTAACCATGGTTTTGTGCATCTGCTTTAACGTTGACAAGCACCAATAGTATAATAATATTAATTATGAAAACTGGAAGGTTGAAGTATAATGGAAGGTAGAGAGACGAAATATGACAGAGGATGATTTGTGTTTATTTTGAGTACTACACTCGTGGACAGCTTGGTCTTCGATCAAAATTTTCGGCTGCTATTAACGCATATATGTATTGGCGCAGGTGATCATGCAGAACAACAAATTCTAACGCGCCAAGATTGAGTAGTATAACCACCATTTTGCTCTATTTTGGCAAGTGATGTATATTATATTATTATAAATATAAATATAATTCGATAACAGATAAAAGAGCACTTGCACATGTGACCTCACGTATGAAGTTAATATAAAACAAGAGTGCTACCTTGAATTTTGATTAAATTTTAGTCTGATACGTAACTAACCGTTAATTCATTTCTTTTGTTTTTGCTATCAAAATGTAATATTTAAATAGAAAAGGACAAATTAGTAAATTTCAATGTATGTATGAAGAAGAAATTTGAGAAATTTGCAAAATACAATTTATATCCAATATATAAAAAATATAGTTTGATACATTTCTTTGTGATTTTATCGTAATCGTCAATATATCTTATGACATTTAACGTGATAAAAAAATGACAGCCGTATTCGTTAATGAGTTAACTATAAAGTAATGGTCCCATTGACGCTTCTTTATCTAAAATTGTGGACGATTAGTTACATTTTTTCTTTTAAATATACCCTCTTCTTTACAGGTATGTGCAAATATAAGTTTACAAGATGATGAAAGTGTATTAAATCTATTCTTAATATGAATAATTCACATTAACTTTCAAATTCTTGGTTTAATTTAAAAACAATATTTACAAACATCTTAAAAAGTATTGGTTAACATGTACCCACTTAAAGTGTATTCACACATTTAATGTGCCATTACATTTAAAAACATTAAATCACGAAAATCAAACATAACGTACATTTTTAAATTGTATAATACATTGTTACGTTCTCTCTTAATCTGTACGATTCCGACAATTTTTGTGCCCAAGATCGAAGACCAGTGGCTTATTTTGAGCGAGTAGAATGAATATGCGTGTATGGATTTTTGGAAAAAAGGGAGGATAACAGAAAGAGGTGTAAATAGACTGAGACAATCTACTCTCGGGGGATACGTACTTGCTCTTCCGACCATCTGAACAGCCCGCACGCCTTTCCGGAATGTGGCCACTGCCCGAAGGGAGAAGAGAACCATAGCTGTTAGTCTTGACAAATTTCAAACTGACCCAGTATCAGGGGTTGTAGATCATGGGGGCTGGGGCATGGGTCACTTTATATCTTTTAAGACACTTGTCTAGGACATTCTACAATCAGCCAGACACGGACAGACACAGGCATATTCGGACAGACTCGGTCAGCCAGCCATCCCCTCCCATTGCAATTCCGATTCTTATTCGGTATACTGTTACTAAAGAGCTACTTCCTATCTTTAGTATTGCAACATCTATGATTGTAGCTGTAAACTACAATCATAGAGGTTGCAATACTAAAAATAGGAAGTAGCTCTTTAGTAACAGTATACCGAAAAAGAATCGGAATTGCAATGGGAGGGGATGGCTGGCTGACCGAGTCTGTCTGTGTCTGTCTGTGTCTGGCTGATTGTGGAATCTCCCTCTGATAGAGAATTGCTCGGATCTCGATCAACGGGTGATTCGTAAGCGATTAGCATTTAATTTTACTATTTTTTATAGATTATTAACAAATAATTTGTCCAAATGGCAAAGAGACTAAAATCTTTCGATACAATATTTTAATATATTTTAAAGAAAACCTAACTTTACCATTTGGATATACATATTTCAATGATCATTACGATTTAAAGTTTTGTTTTAATCATCATTCATCAGTTATAGTTCTCTCCGATGATAAAATGAAACTAGAAAGTATTTTGTTAATAACATATAAAACATTTTCGGATCCATTCATAATTGGTGTAAATGAAATTATGTTGAGTCTAACGAACATGAATCTATAATTATGTAATGTTATTTATTATTTTCTATATTATGCTCGAATAAGAGAAGGGTGATAAATAATTGAGATGGAAAAAAAAAAAATAAATTACGTTGAATGTTTAGTTTGAGTATCGAAAGTGTAATTTATCAAAGAAAAATTAGAATTCATTGCATTTCTATGTCTCAGTTTATTGAAGTGGACAGTAGATGAATAAATGAATAGTATTATAGAATTTATAGGTATTACGTTAGTAATTGTAAGTTTATTGAGCAGCCTCAACACACATACACACACACACACACACGCACACACACACATAACGCTCGCGCACAGTTAGCGGGAGACAGTTAACCCTTATACATTTAACAAATCCTTGGATAGAAGGAAGTATGGGACCAGGGAGCAGAGGATTAGCTGTTAAATAACGCAGCGTACCACGCTTTAGAAAATCACACACATACCCAAATATCAACTATTGTTTATCTCTGTGATTAACACTAAATACCTTATCTTAAAGAACAAATAGTTTTATTAAAATGAATGCAGATGAAGTTTGCGAATTAATATAGAAAACTCAATAGTTTTTAATTTTATATATATATGAATGTAACGCATAACTCTTAACTATGAAAAGCAGTTAATTTAGTCTGACTTTACTTTGATACCATTAATGACGAATGCTTTCAAATGTACAGTTGATGCATATAATTTATCAAACCATGGGTAGACGTGTTAAGATGTATATATGTATGGATTAGGTAATAAATTATGTGCGAAAATAAGCAGAGGTAATTGAAAATGATTTTGATTGTCAAATTTTTAATCATACTTCTACTTAACCGATAGTAAAAGGATACCTCTTCCTTTCACAATTTAAATCTAACTCACTTAACACAAGAATCTTTGCAAATTAGAGCAATAACGGTAATTTTCAAATGGCTTTAAAAAGTTTAAATCGAATTTTCTTTTCTTTTACATAGTGGATTATTGTGTATAATTTTATTGTGTAAGTGTAGTGCAAAAGACAGATCAAAGGATAAATGCGAATATAGATACCTGTATAATCCAAATACTTTCTGCTTATCTCTGTCCAATGAAAATGAATGAAACTTTATTTATAAATCGAGTAAAGTGAATTTTATTAAAGTAAACCCTGGGCATCTGTCGGAACATCAAAAAGTAGCCCCAGACCAGTTTATACAATATACATCCTTTAATTTCATTGAAACACATTAACCAGATCATTTGATGGGCAATTTTGAGAAAGGACGGCGAATCATGGTTATAATTACAATTAGAACATGTTTTGAGAAATTTTACCCTGCAAAATTGTCGATTTCTGCCGAGATATGCTCGTAGAATCTCCTTTGGAATTATCCGAGTTAGGAATGAGACTTTTCCAATATGGACAAGTTCGTTACGTATGTGGGCGCTGCGCACGAAAGGTAAAACCTGGCCTTCTCAAATGAGTTTTGATCAAGATATTTTGAAAATTTTTAATAAAATATTATATTTTTCAAAATTGTAATGTGCGTGTTACATAACTTATTTTGTGTCAAAATAATTGAGGTGTATTAAATAAATATGTTAAAAATGCCTATTTACTCTTTGAAAAAGTCAGTTTTTACTCCTGTAAGAGAAACAATTGTAATTGTGTGATTGTTATTGCAGCAATGCGCATTAACATCAGCAGCAACGCGCATATAACGATTAATTCTTGCTAGCAGCCATAAAATATGTTTTATCACTAAATTTTGTATAAAATAGTCCTTACTGAATTTCAACAAAAAAATTATAATGCTTTCCACGCAAGCTCAACGAGACAGAAATTGTCCAATAATATTAAAAGTTGTGCGTACAATAAATTTTATCCATAAAAAAGCCACATTTTAATATGTATGTCTAAAAATTAAAAATAAACACTTAATTACCACTTTAATAAACAGTAATGTAACTGATACTTTATAAAAATAAAACAAAAAATATATAAATATATATTAATTTTTTACGTATATTTAACATTGTACGAAACATTTATTTGAATACTGTAGCATTATGTTTAACGTGCTTGAAATAAGAAGATGCATTAATATTCTGTATTGCGAAGCTGTTGCACAGCGATTTATCATAACTTTTCTCAGTTCTCGACAAACGCGAGAAAATGAGTCACGTGAACAAGTAGAAAAAAAGGTGTAAAAAATATAGTAAGAAAAAAATATGCCAATTTATCAAAAAAGTGTTTTTGGCTTGATTAAATGCGTACAATATAAAAAAGAGAACATTGATTCGCGGACGATAATTCGTAAAGCGACGTTAATGCTGCATCGTGGCGATAGCCAGAAGCTTTCAACCTTTTACAGCTCCAACGAAAAAGCTTTTTGAACGATAACATTGTGTGTAGACATTAGGTAAAGAATTTGGACACTTGTAGTATCGCAAACACGAGAAAGTTTTCAAGTGACAAAATAAGTAGGTACTAAAAATGGCGAAATACTTGAAACTAATACTTTTATTTTCATTTGTTATTTTTAATTTTGTCTTGAAAACCTCTCGATAGCGAAAAAATTATAGAGGAACATTTATAGATAGATTTACTTTGTAAAATGGACATTTTTTACATAGCTAATTTTTTTTTTCTAAAATTTAAAAAGTATAAGAAGTAATGTACAGGAATAATTATCATGCTCATAGATCTTTAAGATCACACAAAATGGTTATTTAAATCTGTTAGTTACAGTAACAAAATAGGACATTATATACCAAGAGCGTAAAGTAGAGCTTTTCGCTCAAGTGTACATTTGCAATGTCGCAATGTCATAGCGGGATAAAGGTTCACTCGACACATTCCACACAATATGTTTCATCACACATGTTTTGATTTATTGCTTTATTATTCGATAAATAAATAATATAGTGATGGCTTTTTCCACGGCAAGCAGGTGCCAGGTAGATCGTGAAAAAATACGTATTAATCAAAAAACTACATAATTGATATAGAATTGTCTTTATTAGTATGTTAATTTTATGATTAAATTTTAAAATCATATAATTAAATCAAACTTGCATGTGTATTATCGATAATATGAAATTGATCATTTATATTATCTGAGAAGCTTTTTGAATAATTAAACAAAAATATCTCAAAATACAAGACCAAATTGAAGACTAAAATATCATTGAAAAGTGAAAAAAATAACATAAAATTCTCAATACAACATTTTATAAGGAAAATAAGAGAAACGCAGGAATGTCCAAATTTTATCTTGTACACAAATTAAGTCAAAGTATCGTAAAATATTATAAATGCTATGTCAAGTCAAGAAACTTAAAGTGAAAAAAAAAACAAAATACAATTTTAAATTATCATTAACCTGTTATTTAGCATTAAATAATGTACAACCCTATAATGTAAGGTATAAAAATGGAGATAAGGGTCATTTAAAGGTGACTAAAATTTTTATTATACACGGCGGTAGCAGTAGCTACGAAATATTTTTATTATGTGTGCGTGTTGATAAATGTAAACTTTACTTAGACTTTTTCTTTTTTCGTCTGCCGTGTAAAATACCTCATTCTATGGTTTCTTTTGCGAAAATCATACTTGTGTGATAAAAACATATTTTTAACTCTATAAAATTGTCCACTTTATTTGTAAATCCAACTATTGTAAGAGTAGGAAGGAAAAATGGTCAAATCTGTGGATGGTGTTCAAAAGCAGAGAATGGAAATAAGGCGTACCGTCAAGGTATCTCTGGAAGACGCTCGCCTTCACCATACCAGACTGCATCATCATCATCCCAACATCTGTAAAAATTTAGCGATGAGCCAAAGCACCTATTTATATTATCTACTTGCAATACGAGTGTAACATAATTTTAGTACAATATGATAATTTACAATTTGCATAACTGTCAATTAATAATACTAAGTAATCTAAAGATTTATACTCTATGTAATGTTTAATTTTATTATTTAAAAAATATCACTGTTTAAGATTTACTACAAAATTACTCTACAATCTTTTAAAAGTTATTAAAGCCTGATCTACTTACTCTTCCAGTAGAAAATAAAGAATTTATTAGAAATAAAAGATTTATTAGAATTAGATGTAAAAAATAAAAATATAAATGAATTAATTAATTTTTAGGGATCGTGAGATTGTAGAATGTATAGTCGAAAAGCAATTTCAGCAGAAATTTAGAAAGGTAAAATTGTTATTTATGATTTTAAAAATGACTATTCTAATTACAGAAATTTATCAATAATCATACATTTTTTAAAATTATTTCGAAAAATAAGAAATGAAACGTAATGTTTCCTCAAAGAACAAGATAAAATTAATATTTGTTTATTCATTATTTCAAAGAAAAATTGTGATCCTGAAAATTAAAAAATTTTTAACATTGATGTTTTAAAGTATTCTCCTGCCAAGTGGAAGACTTAATGCTGAGGCAATAAGCGAAAGGAAGACAGAAAATTCCAGATATTATAAACAAGGAGGGGCCTTTGCTGCGTCCGTATCTTCCTCCTAATAGCTCCATGTACACGCTGTCCAATCCATTATTCACTGAATCTACAGATTTTTCCATAACTTCTGTGCTGGAAAGGTCAGTTGCCATAATATGATCTTAATTTGGACTAGACGGCAAATGAAATAGTGAAGAGTCCGGGATATCAATATTTGCAATAATTCAAGGCACGCAGAACACCATTGAAAATTAAAATGGCCGTAAGGGAAAAGGGAAAATAAAATATACGTCTAAGATAATTGGTCACTCCTCGGTGTAAGAAATGCTTTATACAGTCGCGTTTTGTGAAAAGTGTTACCGCTTTTTGTCTTGTTTCATAATTTGTAGGTTATGAAATCTCTTGTATCGGAATTCTTCAATATTCATGGTTATAGCAGAAGCTGATAAATGAGCCGTTTTATTACATTAGTCAAGCATATGAAAGAGACGAAAGATGGAATGTAAAAACTATCTAATTTTTTAATTATGACATTAAAAATGTATTTACTCATTTTATCTGTCATATTGTATTCATATTGTAAAAGTTAATATTTTTATATTATTGAACTTTAAAATGCTAAACAGATAACAAATCCGCCTTTCGTCAGTTAGTAGAATTATTTTCATTCAATTTCTTAACTGTTAAAAAATTAGAAACTCCTATAAATTAAGGAAGATTATTTAAGCAAACATTAACTATTCTACAAAACAGTAATTTTTGTATTAAGTATTTAAAAATTTATTTAAAGTGTACTTATTTTATTAAATGAGAATAAAAAGATAAAAAATTTTAAGTTAATTAACATATTATTACCGGTTTGTAAATTAATTAATATTTACTGATATTATTAAAATAGCGTATCTTACCGATTTTCGACTTACAAATATAGGATATGAGTAAAACATTCATAATCAGCAATATAAATTTCTATTTGCCCAGGGTTTATGAGAAATTCTCAGTGATACTTGTTGAGTGTGAGGTGTAACGTGAAGTGTAAGCTAACTGATCATATATTCTTTCGTTTTTAACAGGTAATTAAAAATTTTTATAATAAAAATGAATATTTGATGTAAAACTCATTTATAGTTTATAGTCAAAAGGTTTTTGATTACTTTTAAAACGATGACTGAAAATTAAGAATCACATAAAACGAATTCTAATCAAATAAAGGCAAAAGCTCAGATCAGCTTTTGCAATCTTGCTCTGAGCAACGCAAGTTTTCATAGAGATCAAAACAATTACAAAATGACGGTAAATTGAAAGATCTTGAAATTTGCAACTGTTCGTATATTCTTTAAGTTTCTTTTTGGATCCGGATTATGATTTCAGCTTAAATTTAGAAATTTTTTTAGGTGTAAAAGCATTTAAAAAGCTGAAAATATTAGACTCTATTAGTTTGAAATATTCGAAGTATAAATATTTTCAGGTTTAGTTTTAGACAGAATTGGATAAAGATACTATTCTTTAAAATTGAATAAATCAGCTTAAAAAACTGCATATATCTGTTAGGATAGAAAATTATACTAGAGAAAATAAGCTTTCATGGGCTTTTAACAGAACTAGAAAAACTTTTCTGATTCTGCAAAAAAGTTAATGAAATCAGTTAAGCAAATTAATTTTGTATTATAAGATTTATCTAAAAACATTGGACAAGATCTTGTCAGTATCTTATAAATGTAACTACAAGTCAATAACGACAAAATCCTTCAGTTAAGTAGCTAAAAAATAGTTTTAAGTAAGCCATGCCTATGTATAAGTAACTGTATTACCTCTATAGAAATTTATAGATGTAAATTTATAATATTAAAGTGATTAATAAATGAATATATACAGAGTCTAATATTCTGGCTTTCTTCATGTTTTAATATCTAAAAACATATTCTAAAGTTTAAGCTGAATCCATGATCCAGATCCCTGACACTCTCCTAGTAAGTCAGAAAAATAAAAAAAAATAAAAATTTAAAGAAACTCTTGAGTAGATTGAAGTAACCAAGCTGCGAAATTAGCGCTTATCGAACGTTATGACCATCGAAAAATAGACAAACAGAGGGACAATAACAAAAAGTAGAAATTTAGACTGGTAAAAGAAAACGAAAAAGTTTAATTTTAATAAATTATTCTCCTTATTTAATTAACCAATTGACATATTTGATTATATCTAATTACAAATATAATCATCTAAAGCAAAAATATCAGCTTTAAAATTTTCAATGAAACAAAAGTAAAAACTAAATATGTTTAATAAAATTTACAATTTATAAAATAAACAATCAATATATATATTTATTTCGTATTTCAAAAAAATTACACTTCTTTGAGTTACAAAAAAAAATAATAATTAAAAAGATGGAATAAGAGGAAAGACTACATCAAAAATTTTCTCCAAGCTGTCAAAAATGAGTTCGTCAATAACAGCTGACATGCCAACGCGGCTATGTTAATCACGTCACCGTAGTCACTTCGATGCCAAGGAGCAGAAACAGAGATGAAGAATAAGAGTTAGTCGCGAGAACCGACAGCTATTTCATGCATGCAAGGCGTCGAGAGAATAAAAGAGAGATAGAGAAATATAGAGAGAAGAAATACGTGAGTCACTAGGGTGCAGTCTAGTTTCTTAAAGTCAAGTTCCTTTGGTATGAGGAAAAAACAATAAAAATAAGGGTAATGGTCAGGTGGGCATGCGCCAGCTGACAGAAAACTCTAAAGTTTGAGTGACAAATAACGCATACTTGAAATTTATCGGAGAATATTTTTAATAATTTATTAAATATTACCGAATAATAAAAGTTTAAATGGTACATGAAATAAACAAATCTTATAACTTAAGTCATATTATATTTATCAAAATCTTGATCATTATAATTTTGTTAAATAGCTCTGATATAAATTTTATCAATGTAAGTATTACTTAAGTTGAAAAATATTACTCCAGAAAAATTTCAAGTCTATTAAAGGCAGAGTCAAGGGTCAACAGGACGCAATTTTTAAAAATGTGTCGCATGTTCATCTCAGCAACGACGTTTCGTTTTTGGCAATTGATGCTATTGAAGCATCTATAATAGTATATTTGATTTGAAAACCATGTTTTAAAAAATTTATTACCCACTCTCATGAGAGTGAGTGAGAGAAAATAATAGAAATGTATTGTATGAAGAGAAAGAGAGAGAGAGAGAGAGAGAGAGAGAGAGAGAGAGAGAGAGATGAAAGAATGAAAGTTACAAAAAAAAAAAACGAAACGTCATCCGAGCAGCATTCCAGTGTTTCTGTCTAGCTCAGGTGTGAGCCGAAAAGAGAAATACAGTGTGAAAAGAAGTTAAAAAAAAAAATAAATAAAAAAAATTATAGATTGACAAGGGGTTAGGGGTTGAATGCAGAGCGCTTCATCGCCATTATCATAATCATCATATAAATCGCCATAATATCATCGCCATGACGAATGCAAAATAATTTATAATATATATAATAAAAAATGTATACAAGAAAAATTCTTATACAGTTAATGTGAGCAAAAAAGATCGCAAACTGCAAATGGTGTCTTTAACAAGAAAAGAGCCAGACGAGATAGAAAAGTAATAAAAGGAAGTAAGAGAGAGTAATAATAAAAAACAGAGTGAAAGAGAGTGAGAGAGAGAGAGAGAGAGAGAGAGAGAGAGAGAGAGAGAAAGAGAGTAAGAGGGAGAGAGAGAGACAGAAAGAGAGAGGGAGAGAAAGCAGAAACAAAATGTGTTATGAAGAGAGCAAAAATTTAAAATTACACGAATTAACAAATCGTTAATAACGAGCGGATCCTGTATAAGATAGACACAGTAGAAAAATGATTAGCAATTTTAATGCAGCAAACTCAGGACGAAAATTTAATAATGGACCAAATGAGAGAGCTGCAAAATAAAACGGGCTATAAAGTAAAGAAAATGATCGCAATGAGACATTTAAGGGGCGAAATTATAAACAGTATATAGAGTAAATAGTAGAAAGTAAAAAGATTTTTTTAGAAACTAGCCTTAGATAAAAGATACAGACAGAAATAGAGAATCAGTAGAAAGATAGAAGTGAGAAGTTATAAGAGAAAAGAGATTCAAACGAGCGAGTGAGAGACGTTACCTAAGTCCCGGCCCCAGGAGCGCTGCTGCTGCCCCACTAGATCAATATATCACAATAATAATTGTCACAACCTTGTCACTAAGTCATTTGTCGCAATAATTTTTCTGGAATTATTTTTTGCGATCTATGTTCTCAATTGTTTGTTTTAAAATAAAATACATTAAATAGGTCTCAAGTTTTATAAAAATTTCCAATGTCACTAAATTTTTTTCTTAGCTTATTTTCTTGCAAATAAGTAAATTATAATTATAGTTTGAAAACAATCATATGTAATTTTTATACATATATATTCTTGAAATGGTATTGAAGAATTTATAAAAAATTCATGTACTGTTCAGTTTTTAACAGTAACGATGCAGGTTTAGTAGTGAACGTATAACTCAAAAGATAATTTATATTCGCGGTTTACGCGATTTATTTTATCGGGGTTGGGGACTACAAAATTTAAGTAATTAATCATGGATCATTGGAGAGACGTATTGGATAAATAATTTTAAAAAAATTATGAGTAATTTAATAAAAATAGTTGGAAGGACTTACAGTTTTTGCATTTGCATTTCTTGATCAAAGTCTCGTCCTTAATGTCTTCGTGACAGGCTTTACAGTAGAACCAGGCTCTAAAATAATTATAAATAATTATTCATAAAATATAATGATTATGATCACATATAAAAATATACATTTTAGTAAAAGAGGTTTATCAAATTTATTTTAGTATTACAGTGAACTTTTTTCACGATACAAAAAGACAACGTTTGCATTATTAAGGTAATACTCACCGCTTCACTTCGTCAGCCGATTGGGCAATGAAGAACCCCTGAGTATTGGCGGCAATCTTGGCACCACGCGGATTTATCGAGATCTTGCTGTCGCCGCCGCCTTCCCCCTTGATTTCGATTGCCAACAGAAGCAGCTTCAGTTTCGTGAAGCACAACCTAAAGGCACACGCAATCCATAAAGTAATTTTACTGTCGTTTGTACTTACTGTATTTGTGTGTATGAAAGTATGATAAAGTGTCCACGTTTTTATGATCGTCCGGTAAGTGACTTTGTATACAACATTTGTTTGTATGTGCTTAAAATGTAATATTTAGTTGTTATTTGCGAAATGAAAGTACTACAACTTGAATGTGAAAGTTATACAATGTAAGAAAATCAGATTCTTCAAAAATATATATTTTGTGATTTTTTGTTTTTGAACCAAAAATATAATATTCACTTTGAAAAATTGTTCAAGGGGATATAGTATTTTATGTGAACGGACACTCTTTTATTGTAATATTGAAATCTGTTTAAATATTAGTAAAAATACATATATATCTTAGCGTTGAGTGTACAATCTAACTTAGTTTGAGGTACTCTAGAGGAATAGAGAATGTAGAATAAGATATAACATAGATTACTATATATATACATATGAAAAAAAAAAAAACAAAAAAAAAGTACTTTGATATTTATGCCATATCTTTTTTGTGTTAAGTAATAAAAATAACCTTAGAGTCCCTTATTAGGTACACATAAAAGTTGTTTAAAATTTAATTTTCTATTTGAAATTAAATATAGTTATTCCACATAAGTCTTAATTACTTTCAATTAGTTTTTAAACTATAAATATAATTTTTAAAAAAACTTAGATAGATTTTAATCTTACAGATAATTTTAATTCAACAAAAATAACCAAATATTTTTCAATAAATATGAGTGGAAACATCTGCTTATCCCCTTTCTGTATACAAAATATATTTTATTGAAAAAATTTTTATGATCTATAGTTTAATTATATTTTTATTTTTTATAAATTAATTGATTCTGTTTTCCTTACTGTTGTATGTTAATATTGTTAAGAGTCAAGTAATCAATAATTCAAGTACTAATTAAGATTTAAGAAAATTTGCAAAACTCTTTTTGATTACTTCACTCTTAAAAAAAATATTAGTGTTTTTTTTTAGTTTAGGGTGAGGAGATGTTCAAGGAATACATAAAAAATATAACAGCTACAAAAGTCGATAGTGCATCGTATTTGCAAATTTTAAGTTGTAATTAATGCCGAGTATCAAGAATACAATTAGAATCTTATATACTCTTTGAGTTAATTATTACTACTTGAGTTTAAAAAGTTATAGTACACAAGTTATTTATTATTTGTCGTAAGTACATAATTATTTGTCTGCACAGAGAAAATGAAAAAATACGAAAAAGAGAATATTTAGTATTATGTTGATTAAAAGTTTAATGCACTCTCGACTCATACTAATTAAATATACATGCAAAATTACTGCTATGCTACAGCGACATTCACACCAAAAATTGTTTAAATTACAGCAAAGGTTTATTAAAAATAATAAAAAGACATCGATAATTCAAAATTCTTATACAGTATTTATGGTATGAAATAATTTTTGAAAATTTGAATTGTAATATATCAACCTTATGAACTATTTTAAGGCGTACTTAAAATTTTGCGTTCGATATTTTACGCTACATAAAACCCTGTTTTTGCTTGAAAAAGTTATTATCAGCAAGGATGAGGTATTCAGTATTCAGTACTCATCGGGTTTCGACAGACAAGTACTGAAAACATCTAATACTCACTAGAATTAGGTTTTTAGATTGCAAAACAGGTTTTTGTAAGAATTCATATAGTAGAACTTTTCGGTCTAAATACCGAAAATATATTTTTTCGCACGCCGTGCGCGAAGTTCGTTTTTGCGCACGCTCGAAAAAAACTGCGTGCGCGAAAACGAGCTTTACGCACGTCGTATGAAAAAATTGTATTCGATACTCGAGAGAGAAAGT
>UELX01004175.1:0-19237 GCA_900480035.1 Eupelmus urozonus
GAGAGAGAGAGAGAGAGAGAGAGAGAGAGAGAGAGAGAGAGAGAGAGAGAGAGAGAGAGAGAGAGAGAGAGAGCGCACGATGATTTTCGACTGGCGAGGAGGTTTGATTGTGACCATTTTTTGGTCAAAGAAAAACTCGAGAAATGACGACTCCGTAGACACACCAGTTTATTAATTAACTGCCTTGAAAAGGGACGTATTGTAACACGCCCGAAACGTCGACGAATTTTAATAATATCTTATTTCAAATTTTATTAGCTTTTTTAATTAATTTTCCAATATTTTTTCATAAAGATATATTGAAATGATCTTCAGTATGCCAGTAGTTTCGAGGGCATAGTCAACTCACGTAATAAACATATAACATATATAATTATTAATTATATAAAAGCACTAATCGAATTTGTGAAATTTTTTCTTAATATCTATTCGAGACACTATACATGATGCGATAATATTATATTATTAGAATATCTTTCAAAGTCGTAAAAAGGAATAATGATATGGAGGGTTCAAATGCAAAGGAGATCAAGTTCATTTTTACATGTTCTTAAGAAAACGCAGTAGTGTAGCTAACTAATGTTTAATTTAAAAGATGAATATACATATTTACATAAATAGTGTTTGGTCAGTACAGAATCCAAGGATAACTAAGTATGTAATGTTGAAATTTTAGAAATATAGACATTTCTTCGTTAAAAAAAAAATTCGTTTTTCAAAATGTACTTGACTTTCTTTGGTACTGAAGCCCTCCACATGTATGCCTTTATTGTAAAAAAATATTAACACAAGTTGAATAGCTTTTACTGAACAATCAATTTCACAACATATTTCATTAGAAAACCCTCGAATAATGATAGATTTAAACTAAAAAATAAACTTTAAACCTTCTTTCTCTGCTTATTACAGAATGTACTGGGTCCACCAAGCTTTGAAGGTTCTTCTGGGCTACGTAGCTCTGAGGTTCAGCTGGTTCATCCTCAGTAAAGTAGTGTCGGCTATTTGGTAGTAGTCCGCCGGAAATGCCAGGACGCCTTGTAGCAGCGTCAACCATCACACATCGCGATCAAAGCGCGATTTCATTCGGGCTGGCCGATTGGGTTGACGAAACCTGTCGATGCGATCGGCCAAGACACATCATACACGCATTACATTAATCTAGATCAGCGTTACTTTTAGCCGGCTGCTCAGTTATCGGCAATCCGTCAGACGCTTGCCGGCCGCCAAAGAAACCTGGAGAATGCGGATAGTGCCGTATTTAAAATGTACCTAGGATAGGATTATATCAGGCACTACGTCAGGAGACGTAGAAAGCTGCGAGGATATCGAATCTCTGCTGTTGCTTGAGATATCAAGAGGAGAAGCTCGTCGAATTTTCAAACTCGACCGGGGACTATATGAGTTTACGAATATAAATAAAACACTGTACATTGTTATCTGTTTTCTTTCATGAGTATAAAGAAAATTTTACCAAATTAGGGGTATGTTGTCAACGCAATATGCGACGTAGAATTTAGTGTTTTTGTATATGGATTATTTATATTAAATCAAACCATTTTTTTAAAATGCTGTTTTCATTTATTTCTTTATATTACCTTATGGCAATTTTTAGATAACCGTGATTTAACCAAAGTCGTTGATAATGGTATATTTAAATGCTAGTTGATATAGTAACTAGTTACG
Source organism: Eupelmus urozonus (assembly GCA_900480035.1). Taxonomy (NCBI): domain Eukaryota; kingdom Metazoa; phylum Arthropoda; class Insecta; order Hymenoptera; family Eupelmidae; genus Eupelmus; species Eupelmus urozonus. The sequence goes on from UELX01004175.1 coordinate 1,684, forward strand.
TTATTCTGAAATAACAGGTTTTTTATTTAATCGTAACAAGAATATTAAGTAAAACTATTCGTTAAAGATACGTGACAGTTTTCATAACATTCAAAACTTGTTTAATTATTGGAAATTTCCAATCGTTTTATCAGTTATAGAATTTAAGTTAGAGAATATTGTATGGAAATGTATTTATTTTTTTTTATATTAAGCTTTTGAAACCCACGCAAAGAATATGTAAATTTATATATTCATAGATTGTAATTTATATGAAATTTTTTCTTTCTTTAACTTATTTTTATATCAAGTAATTCAAAAGCCAAAAAAATACTGTTTTCAACAATTTAATAAGTTTTCTAATTACAGTTGCTGAAGACGCAAATTGAAAAATATTTATATGTATGGCACAACAATCTATAGAAAAAAACAAGTCACAATTCTATTTATACATAAAACATTTGTGGTTCTGATTCACGCGTTGAATTTTACCATCTATAAAGAACAAAAAGATTTAGACAAAGCAATTGCACATTTATCCAGCCAAGAGCCGATGTATCTTTTAGTGATTAAAACAATTAAATCTTGCGTCACCAGATAAAAGGTTAATTTTAATATCATTGGATAACTTTAATAATCCATAATCATAGGATCCATTAAGAAAAGGACTCAATCATTAATCAGCCGTTCAATTCCAAACTGCAAGAGAAACTAGACGACTCTTGAAGAGCCTTTATAAACGCACCTTACATAATGGAGACCGCAAAAACGGAGATCCTAAACTCTCTATATATTCCTTTCATTTTTGAAAGTAACTTTTACTTTACCGCCATTGTAAAAATCGCCGCAATGAAACATGATTTAAGAAGCCTCCAGCCACAGGCTAACTGAGCGGCATTCAACAGCTGGCTCGTGACGATTTATCGACGAACGTTCGGCGCGAATTACACTTTAGTCACGATCTCATGAATCTGCGGGTGTAAAGGCACGATTTAGCTCGCGGAGCACGCGCCTGATCGATTAATAGAGATCTACGGTATAACTAATACACAACAGCCGAAGCCTCCAAGGACGTTTCGACGCCTCGCGTGTGTGTATCTGATTCCCTCCACAGGTATTCGGTCATATTAAGGCTATGTAAAACCTTTTCTTTTTTAGGTCGTGTCAGAATGTTCAGCGAAACAAAACAATGATCAATGAAACATTGTTTTCATGTGAATGTGATTCTGTATTGGTCTTTTCGAAAATAGTGATGATGTTTAACTAATCAAAACATCTTTCATTTAAAACAGTGAATGAAAAAAGGTTATTGTTTATATTCCTATATATAATGTTTTAACATTATCGATAATTTTCCATTGATTTAAGGAATATTTTTTACAATGTAAAGTAAAAATTTTTTTCCGTTTATAGAAAAAACTATATTTCAATCTTTCTACTACGTCACATTCGTGTAGTCTGCACAAACAAAATATTCTAATCTTCAAAAGATCGAAAAATTTAATGAATTCATCAAGGACTTCAACATTAATTTTATTTCTATCAAGAAAGGTATAAACTCGTGTTACATCACAAAATAGTTATTTTCGATACAAGTACGAGAAATTAATTTAATCTTCTGTGGACATTTGTACCTAAGCAAGGCGTAGGTGAAAAGTTCAGACAAGGTTAACATCACTTTCTCGCCAATGTATCGAACAATATTTTTTTAAATTGAGTTCATTAAACTTGACTTTTCACTTAAGTTTTTTACGTGATAACCATGTGATTTACATACCTATTTGAAACACCGCGCAAAGTAAACTATTTTTATTGAGCGCACTAGTGCGATAAGACATTTACTGTTTCCAATTTTTGTGAAATCAAAAGTTTAGCAAACTCAAAGCTTACACGAAATAAAATATTTCTATACTAGTGTGAGAAAGTAATTTGAGCCTGGCGTGGAGGTTTGCCCCTGAACGAAGTGATTTTTTGAACGAACCATATTTTTTTGTACAAATTGCACGAAGCTAGATTTAGCAAACCCTTTTTTGACCATGAAATTTGATTTTAGTCAATCCAGTATAAAAATATAGTATACACTATACGCACATTCATCAGTTGTTTCAGGTGCGGGTATTTGTTGCCCTACTTCGATTGAACCCTAATAGTGCGTACATCATTTATTTAGCGCACTGTTATTATGCATTTTTATCTCTCATGTTCAAATAATAAGCATAACTTTGGTCTTAATTATTTATTCATAGTTCTGAAAACAGAAAATTAAAGCGACCTTATTAACTTTGAATATTTACGTATTAGAAATTCATTGAGTATATTTCTAGAAATTTTGTTCCCATTACGATTGGAAGCTCTTTTTGTACTTTTTTTACAAAATAAGACTATGAATGATCATTTCTTGAGTTTTTCAAAGTATTAAACCGATCGACTACTGCTTTTCTCATGTTATAGTACCTAAAATATATTTTAAGGTTTAAAATTGAATAATATAAAAAATGTAAAACATGGTATCATTTATTGGGGAATTCCTTAAAGATTTTATATTTGTATTAAATATAGAATGCAGATTAAATCGGATAATTATCATTAATATAAATCATTTATTTTATCAACAAAATGTAGAATTTGTTTTAACTTTACTGTATGATTTATGTATTAATAATAATATATGATTATCATAATTATTCAAATTGTAAATATTGTGCTTTATCATTTAATAATGTGGAATGAATTCTTCATTGGTAGATACAAATTTACGCTAATGTTATGGATTTAGATGTCCATCAATAAAACTTTTTAGAAATTTTAATATTATTGTTATAAAATTAAAAAAAAATTATAATATACTTAATAACTCTCATGATAACTATTATAATTATTTATAATAAAGCAAATATTATTATTAATTATTTATAATCGATTAAAATATACAGTATTAATTACAGCACTAATCGATTAAACGATAGTACAAACAACAAATTATTAAAAATTAACTTAAATTATTGTTCCAAATTCAGTTCAATACGAAAATATTAATATTTTGAATTTTCATGATACTAATCTGAATGTTATTACCGATTATATGGGAAATGAATACTAGTTATTGCATTTAAATAAAATAGCCTTTAACAAATTAAAAAATTATTTTAATTTTTTTGAAAAACATAACGATCCATAGACTTTAAATTTACTTATGCATTTTAAAATGAATTCTACACACATAACTAATCTAATAATTATTATTTATTAATTTTTTTAAAGTTATCCACAGCATTTGTAGTGTCACTTTAAAGATAAACTGAATAAAAAGATTAACATAAGCATGTAATTTATTATACGTATCATGTAGTTATCAAGAAAGATAAACATTTATTAAAAGGGAAGGTTGTTACGTGACAAATAGTTCAAATGTTTTTTATATGTACTGGTTTATAAAAACTATAAAATTCTATTAAAACGCCAATAAAAATGAAAACGTAATACAGTGGTAAGTAATAGTAATTAAATAATTTTTTTCGTTCGTACGATGTAAAAAAGCTTCGTGGTTAGAAAAAATTTATCACAACATCCGATCACGCCAAAATGAAAACTATCCTGCGTGACGAAGGCATAACGAAAAGGCGCCGTATTCGCGAAAAATCGATGCAAGCAACACGAGTGGAATGACACGTGGAGATTGAAAATTTTTAGATTAGTATAAATTAAGAAACCTTTTGAATCTACACTGAGAAAAATTGTATTTCTTTTTACTTTAAAATATTTGAAATTTATAATATTAAATTTTTAGTCACTGCTTACCTGTTCAGTTCTGTTCCTCTTTGTTATAAATATGTTTAGGGCGATCTACCCCCATTCCTATACATAAAATGAAAATTGTTTTCAATAAGTTAAATGGCCCCACAGTCATCTGACAATTCTCAATTTAAATCCCTCGCCACTTGCTACACGAGAGCGGGCTTCGGTTAATGACTTTCCATTAACGCGCCCCGCAGCAGCTCGTGACGATTTCTCCGGGATTTAGCGCATTTCTTCACGCGGCCACAGCAGCAGACTATTGGCAGTTTACATAACCCTCATAGTTCAAAAGCGAAAGTAATTCACGAGGAGTACGCCTGCCGACCCGCAAAAGCCGATCAGAAACGACACGCAACCCACGCGTTCGCGGCGCTCCTGGTTATTTACGACGTCGGAAATTGAATAGGATAATAATTTGGAGCTGAAGAAATTAAATACTGTGGATTGAATTTTTTTTTTTTTTTTTTTTGACGTCGCTGTGTTAATGCTTGTTTTGAGTCTTTTTATTTTTGTTAGCTAAGCTATTTTTAATTTTATTGTGTTTACAAATCTTCTTTTGAAATTTTATTTTATTATGTTGTGTAGTAAAATTTAAATTTTTATGTTTGCTTGGGATTTAAAAAGCTTGTATTGCCATGAAATAGATATAACATAATAATACGTACAAAACCTACCAAAATGTAAAATGATGTATATTAGATTTAATATATGTATCATTTTTCTTTAGTTTTGAACAAATAAACATAATTTTTCATTATATTTTATATAATTTTTGAAAAATGTTAAATAAACAATTACAGAAAATGCAATATAATAATATACTATAAATATTCATCCTAGAAAAGCATTTGGCGAGACAAAATTTAAAAACCTAAATCGTATTTCTCACACTCTTTAAAAGAAATTTAGACTGTTTATCTTTTTTAAACGAAATTGTATAACTTCTTTAAATTAAAGAATGTATGAGTAAATTGATATTGTTAGATTTAACTTAAGTTATTTAATTTTTTTAAATAGTTTTAATAATATTTATGGAAAGTTTATATAATCGAAAACGAATGTCTAAGAGCCAACCATTAAATTTTAAAATATTTATCTGGTATCCACAGTCAAAAGAATTTTTTTAATTTATTTATATATAAAAGCCTGAACAAAATACTCTAATTTGTGTAATACAATAGGATAACAGACGTTCTCAAACTGCACATTGGCAACCATTTTAATTTTATGACATCTATTTATGAAATTTTTCTAGGTTGGAATATTTAATAGTATCAGAATATTGATTATTATTTACATTTAAGAAACTTAATACTGATAATAAATTTAACCAAAGACTAGCTATACTGGATAGAAATGAAAAAGCAACAGTTGAGAATCTTCGTTCCACCTGAGAACCTGCTGACTAAAATCTTTAAGATAATTCGGTGCTTTGACCTCGTCTTGCATCACATTCGAAGCTTGAGAATAAAATTTTGCATATATTACTTGAGAAACTGAATACTTGTTAATATAATTTTGCTTAAAAAGTCAGATATAATTTTACTATATTACAAAATATGAGATATTTAATGTTGTTTTTAAATAGTACTAAACATTTAAAAAAATTCAATTAAATTTATCTTAGTTAATTAACATAAAAATTCTTAAGGAATTTCCACGGAAGAAAACTTTTATATTTTAGACAATTTTAAAAGTTCGATGAATGACGTAAAAATCTTGAAATCCTGCTTCAATAAAGATTCAATATTGTATCAAAAAAGAATCAGGGACTACCAGAACGAGTCATCACTAGAATATGCCGCTACCGCCTCCGTGCAGAGTCTCACGATTAACAACATCTGGTTTTTGCGTCTTCAAAGATCCTGTGTCAATGTAGTTAACGAATTGTCAATATATGACTCCGCAACTATTTGTATGTCGATGTGCTATGAATTGCGTTCTAATGCAGGTATTTGTAGAGCCTGACTTGCATATGAAAGTGATCTGCTAAATGTAATCTATCATCGAAGAATGAGTTTTTATTGTTACGGAAGAATAGCTTATTGATTAACAAAGATATTTCACTTATATATCTTTAAAAAAAAAAAAAACTATATCGAAAAATTATCAAATTTGCTGCGGCGTTTGTAATATAAAAGAAGAAAGTCTAAGAAAAAAACAACATTTATATAATAAAATATTATAATTATAATTTATTTTTTATAATTGTATTATAAAAAAGTTATAAATGACAAATTTAAGTTGATGGAACATCTAAATATTATACAGAACGTTATTTTTCTAAAAATATAAATTTTCTTATCCTCGTTTCTTCTCGCTACAGTCAAGGATTTCGTCGTAACGATCAAAGAAACTATATTAATATAGATGAATATATTCTTACTAACCACCTCACCTTCTGATGCCGGTGGTCTAATCTTCTTGTTTCTTGAATTTAAATGAATATCTATGTCGATCGTGTGGTTCCATTAATAAAATTTCATGATTTTCCTTTTTCTGGATCCTCTGTCGTAAATTTTAAACGATTTTAGCTTATTTAACATTTCATGGATAATTGATTGAAATTGCCTTATTCACGTGCCAAATTTGAGCATATGTAGGTACTAGTATTATAAGACACTTAATGTAATTTAGAATTCAAAAGTTTAGAAAAAAGCAAATAACATATAGTATTTTAAATGAAAACAAATACTTCCCGTAACTTTTGCTACACTAATACAACGACTAACTGTGCTTATCCTTTTCCCTCTTTGGCTCCTTTTATTTCAAAGTATATACCACAAAATAATTTTATATCAATTTTTTATAGATCATTTAACGAGTTATCAGTAGTTGACAGATGGCTCATTAATATCAATGGCAAAATAAAATGATACTATCAGTAAGTATAATTTAGTTCATTGAAGTAGTAATTTATTAAATCTATTATTCAATGCAATTATGTAATTTTTTAATTATTTAATCATACTAAAAAGTCATTAAAAAGATTTAGTGTCACAGAATATAATAAAAAATGTAACTGAAAAAGATTCTTAAATAAAAATTATAAAACCAAATTCTTTTTTGACAATTTTTAAAAAATAATCTATGTACAAAAAGCAAGAAAAAAATAAAATTCATTAATTTAAGTTTTTCGAAAATTTTTTATATATTTGTCATTAAGTTGATAGAGTTCACAGATCACATTAATAACCTTGGTGATGTAAGAGGATTTTCGTAGAATTGTGTATCCTTTGTAATCTTTTTAAATATTTTTTAATCCTTAAAAATTTAAAGTATTTCTAACATAGATTATCAGATATGATATTAAATAATTTTAAGTAAATTTTGAATTATTTTATGAAAATATTTAACTCTCTCACGATGAAAGTTTGAAAAAAGTATATAGTCATATTTCAGGCGTGACTGTGCAAAATTGAAGCGATGTCATATAGTATGTTTTAATTATAGTGGATGCTGTGAGTACAACTTTATGTACCTTCTTTAGACAATATAAAATCAATTGATATTACAACAAGGTATTATATAACGCAGAAATTAAAACTGTTTGAATTATTTATATTTTAATAAAATTAGATAACTATATATGTAATTAATAAATTTATTATTGTTAGTAATAAAATATTCTAATTTGAGCGATTAAAGTTAGTTTTGCATCTTTGTATAGTTCAAAATGATGGGATAAAAGAATGACTTAATCACCAATTTTGACTTACTCAATTCCTTCTGTTGTATACCAAATATTCTAATTAGAAGGAAAATTTCGAAATAAAATTTAATTTACTTGGCTTACTGACATTGAACGGTCACTCACACACGATCTCTCATGTGGTTTGGCATAAAAGCGGATTCGAAATAAGGAAGTGTACTTTAGACCGAAGCCTTAGTATTAATTTGGATGTATCCTCGTTCACAAGCTCTAAAATATCATTCATGATACAATTTTTGAAATTAATTTTAACTATTGTTATATGAGTATTTGACAATTACCCGTACAAAGAGATTGTGTCGGTTTTCAGTACTTTAGTTACCCGAAAAATAATCGAGGTAATGCAAAAATTATGGGACCACCCAGAAATAGTTGGATTACCCAAACTTAATAAGTTATTCAAGTTCATCAGGCCACCCGTGATCATCAACTTTATCAGACAATTATGAATACAAGAAAGTAAGATGATTTTATTTGATCATATTGAGATTAAGTAAGATTTTCTAGCATTTTCCATGCAGGTGTTAAGTAATAGTTCAAAGAACAATCAGATACACAGTTAGATACAGATATAACAATTATATATAATATCATTGTTAATAATTGGCTACAACAAAACAAAATATTTTATTTGACTTTGTGTAAATTTATTGAATAATGTAAGTTAATATATGATTTAATGTGTTACTTTCGGAAAGGGAATATTAAAAATCAGCAGATTCGTGTTCTTTAAGGTAGTTGTATCATAATATATTGTTTCTTATTCTGTTTAGTTTATTCAAGAATATAGGGAATTCCCAGAGCGATTTATCATCGGTATTTTAAAATAAATTAATATACAGTTATCGTTGTTTCAATTGTTTAATTAAACTATAAAATTACTTGTTTGATAGAAGTTTGTTCTTGTTTTTAATTTCAATTTTAAGACTAAAATAAAAACAAATGTATTTTTCTCGCGCTTTTTTTATAAGACCAATTAATTGTTTATTTTATAAGTATTTCAACTTTTCATTACGGTTTTTAAGAGAGGATAAATATTAAACTAGTGTAATTATTTATAATAAAAAATGCTAATATAATTTGAGAATCAATTAAACTTTTTCATACAATCTATTCTTTTTATGATTGTTTAAAAAAAAACTTATCTTTCCATGCAAAAATAATGTAGAGTAGATACACGTATAAAGATATACTATAAGATAAATGTTTAAAGAGCGAATACAAATACGAAAGAGCTCAAGTAAATTTGTTCAAAAATTGAATTGGTCTTACCATCATATTTGGGTAAACTTCAAATATCTGTTTATACCAACCATTAATTAAGAAAAAAAACTGTTTTATAAGTAGAAATGAAATTTCAAACACAGTATGATTCTCTTGAACTAGTGTTAAATTCTTCAATTGAAAGCATTTAAATCGAATTATCTTTTTAACTATTCAAAATGATTTATATCCTTTTTTGGCATTGCCGCCTCAGTAAATATTAAAAAAGTGCATATTAAAAAAATTCAAGCCAAGTCAATTGTTCTATAGAAAAAAGCACCTCAATCATCACTGAATTTATCATGAAACTCACAAGCGTTGAAATCTTCTTTTTCTCCGGCTCGCCTTCACGCACCCAAACAACCAACACCCAACAGCCATCCTCCTCATAACACACGCATGCCTACTATCCACACTCAGCCATCCTTCGCCCACCTCCTTCTATCAAACAGGAGGAAAAATCTCAAGTGGGGGATCCAGCCATCGACACAATACAAAGTTCCTATCTGCCGCGGCGCTCTTGGGAATTTCGCGGGTAGAGGGAGGCCCTAGGTTTTATAAAAATCCAACATAGCAGCGCGGGCGCTGCATTTCGCGCTCGGCGATCGGCGTGTCAACGGTGCCCGAAAAAAGACACGCACAGTGGACGCACAATACGAAAAAAAAAGTCTAGCAGCCTAGAGAGAAGGGAGAAGCGCGTGCTCTCAGTGCGCGGAAAATACGAAATATCGCGCGCGTCCGCGCGGAGGAAGCTTTCACTTTCGGCGTCCGCCAGCCCGTGTGAGTTTGTGAAACCCAGGCGGAGTGCAGAGTTGGTTCAGGAACAAGTGAGGGAAGAAGTGCATGCAGGTACACCCTGGAGATTTGACAGAAGTGTAGAGCGGAATCGGTGAGTGTTTGGGCTGCGCGTAATTTAAGGGCTTGCTTTTCTTTCGGCTTCGCTTTTCTTTTCGTGGGACTTTCAATTTCTGTGGGTGTTTTTTAGTGATTTTTTTTCTTTTTTTTTAAATTAGTGGTCCTTGAAAAAAAAGGACCGGTTGATGAGATTGAAGAGTGGACGATTAGAAAGGAAGTTGCTTCATAGGAGAAACGAATGCTTTTCATTGACGGAGCCTTTTTTTTGGCGGCACGTTGTTTGATGGTTATACAAACGTGTCAAGGATTTTGAGAAGGAAGTATGTAATGCGATGTTACTTTTGGATTATTAAGAAATTTGATTGGTTATTATGAGATCTTTAAAAAGGATTTTTGTATGACTAGTATGAAAATAGGTTTATTGCATTTTTACAATACTTTCAAATAGCTAATTTTAAATTATATTTGCTTTTCTCTTAAATAAAATGGTTATAAAACTTTAAAAATTAATAAATAAAAAGTCAAACTTAACATTATTATAGTGGTATTTTTATTATGATATTTTTACAATTTATTAACTTTAAATTGGCTCCATTATAATTTGGTTTAAAGATTTATACAGAGTGGCATAATTTTGTACCATTAAAAAAAAAAGATTTATACAAATTTCAATATTGTTTAACAATTTGATAGGTATAACTGTAAAGGACTTAGACGTGTGGCTTTTTACATGACTAAAGTTAGTAAAAAAAGTTAAATGACTTTTTCGTATTTTCAAGAAATTATAATTTTAATTTTTGAATTGATATATTACAATGTATTTGATGATAGATGGATAATAGAATCACACGCAAGTTAAATTTTGATGTATGATTTTATATTATAAAGCAATTTTAAATGATTTTAATAGGAACAGTAAATAAGTTTCCATTTTAATAGCATTTAAAAATATTAATTTGATAGTTTTTAATACTTATAATACTTAGATTTCTGTAGCTTATTGGAAAAATGACTAATGCCCGATCTTGCGTTGAAAATTTTTCACATCATGTGGAAAGCAGTATGACACTATAATATTTTTGTTAATTAAAATAAAAAATACCTTATTAATCTCAACATTAAAGTTTAATAATACTGAAATTTTATTTTTGAAAGTATAAGTAGTATTTTTCGTTAGAAAGGTAAAATACAGCGTTTAAGTATCGAGTGCAATTAAGGGGGTGGTTCGGCAAGCCACCTGAGTGTCACGCACTAATTGCACGAGAGTAATTCACTTTTGCGTATACGGCAAATATTTCATTATTTTGTACATTAATTCGAATAAAGAAGATAATACGGGCGATAATGTTCAATTTGTTTATTCACTAGAACAAAAACAATAACGTTTCAACCTCGCAGCGTAAGGTATTTTTTGACTGATATATCGCAGTCCCAAAAATCATGTTCTTAAGGTGACTTCGGAGGTTAGGTTAGACTTTATTTCGTAATTTACAAACTACGCTTTTAATTTAAAAAAATTCTGTGGATATTTAAGTTTTTCACCATTCTGCTGGCCTCAAAAGAATATTGGGAGATTAAAAAATTCTAAGAATTTTGTAAATCAAAAGTAAACAAATTTAATATTGCCTACAATATATTCCTTATTTAAATTGCTTTTTTATTATGTTAATGTAAAGTATGAGACAAGAATGAAATTGCAATTTTTAATCTAGGAAAAATTTCTATACGAAAGAAACGATATACTTTAAATTACTATATTATCTAGTTAATGAGAGACGGGGTTGCAAAAAAAATGTTACACAAACTAAATTTTGCTAGAGTGATTTTATCATAAATTTAGAAAAAATTGTTATGTAACGTGGTAATTAGAAACTCTATCCCTTAGTAGAGAATATAGTAATTTTTAGTAAATCAATTTCTCATGTATCAATAGACATCATAGAAATATTTGCAAAAAGCCATCCATACATTGTGTATTATACAGATTAACAAATCAAATATTTGGAATTCTAAATTTTTGATAAAAATGTTTTATATAATATTTTATTATACAGAGATTATTATTACTATTGATAAGAAATTCGGATAAATGCAGAAGACTTCTTTAATTTCCATTGGAAAGCAAAAATAAGAATTTAAATTATTGCGTCAATGCAAATTACAGAAATGTTTAGCGACAATTACATGCTACGTAATTTACAATTTATCCTGATTGATATAATGCGATACATAACTGTTAAGATTATAAATGTCACAGTAATTTTTTAATCTTATTCCCTTTGAGTTTTTTAAACATTTATTGTTTATTATTTTTGATGAAATTCTTACTTCTTTTTTTATTTATTGATTCTACCAGCGTGAGTTTCGGAACAAAAAATTATAATATATTATAAAATTACCATCTTTAAAAAAGTAATATTATTCATAAAAAAATTTAAATTAATAGTAGATAACAATTTTTTCTGTTTAATTGTTTTAAACTCAACTTTTAGATGTTAACTTTAAAATTTTTTTATTGACCTCTCAAAATTTCTGAATCGCTAATGCCATAGTTTAATTCAACGAAACCACGAGGATACTCTTTCGCTTTATATTTGCAAATATTTTGTCTATAGAAACTATAGTTTATTGTATTATTTTAATTCATGGTACAAAATATTTTACATAAGATGATTCAAATAAGTGGATTAAAGATTATACCTTATTGGTGACGTAAATAATCGTTTATTTGATGGAAGAAAACGTGGCAGTCGATTATAATGACATAATTGGTAAAGTATAAGGTTCTGATACTCTTGGTGCGAATAAACAAATGTTAACGCAGAAAACGTTTAATTGACTTCCGTGTTGATTTTGAAAGAGAATGAAGTAATGTATATATCGAGGTAAACAGTTAATATATCCCGATACGTAATATTGTACAAGGAATTAATTTTTCCTTCTATGTTATTACTATATTACAGTTTTTATATTCTTTGTTTTCAGAGAAAACTTTTGTTTTATTAATTTTACGGAATTTTGTATTACTTTTCTAAACTTTAATTGATGGTCATCAGTAATCTTTTCGAAGAAGGAATACACGTGTATTCATGTAACTTTTGCATTGTAGTTAATCTTGAATATTTTACTTCGATTATTTTTTGTTTTATTAGTACATTTCAATTATTTTACCACAGTTTATTATATTTAGAGAAAGCTACCGTGATAAAATTAAAAGGAGGCGCAGAATATTGCGTCTTTACGGTACCGCTAATATAGGAGGTTGTCGAACTTAAAATATACATTATGTACATACTACGCATGTATACGTTAACATTTTTTTAAATTAGAATACGCATATACTGTCTAATATCTAAAAAGTTACTGATCAAGTATCAAACCATCACAATTATCATCACTGACATTATTTATAAACTACAGTTCATTTAGTGCAATACAATATTTAATGCAAATAATAAAATGGATCTATAACAATTCATATCGAGATTAAACAATGTATAAGAGTTTTAAATTAAAATTTGGATAAAAGTTATTAATACATAAGTTAATATCTTTAAATACTATCTTTTTAAATACAGGAGTAAGGCAGCTACTAGACAAGTATTTGTCGATCTAGTTTGTTTAGAACGACTGAACTGTTTAGTAAAGATTACGACTTATTTTTCTTCGTGTATTTTCTATTAATATAAAAACGTATAAGTATGATAAAGAAAGTAAGCTACGATCTTTTATTATGAAAAATTACTGATATTTTGTTTCAATTATTATTATTTTATGTAATCGTAACCACTTGTAAGTTTTAAAGCATTTAATTATTTAAATGAAAAAATGACGACCTTGACCTATTTAATCCTATTGTAATATTAATAGATGTACATATTATGCTTATTTAACTCAGCGCTATCAAAATGCAGTTGCATGAACATTGCTCAATATAGCAAAAAACCTTAAAATGCTCACAGAATACGGAATAGTTATAGCTGTTGCGAACTTACAGGGGCTAGTGTAGTTTTACACGAAAATTCATTTATTTTACGTTTTTTTTAGAACAAAATGACGGTGATATCAACTAACTACGAGACCTTCAGCAGCAAAACGCCGATACAACAATTTTACGCAGGACAAAATATATTAATTACTGGTAAATTTAATACTAAATGTCACCATTGTATAATCCTTCTTTCAGTCGATGTATATATATATATATTTAATAAAAAATAATTATTCATGGATTTTAGGAGGAACAGGATTCCTGGGAAAACTTTTAATTGAAAAACTTTTGCGAAGTTGTCCAGATGTATCGTCAATTTATATCATTATCAGACCAAAAAAGGGTCAAGATTCTTATAACAGACTGGACACACTGTTCAATGATGTGGTATGTTTTTCTACTTTATATTATAGTTTCGCTATTTTGAATAAATTTATTTAAAAAATGAAACATCTTACTATTTTTATAAATATTTCAATTAAAAATGTGATTTCAGATATTCGACCGGTTAAAAAAAGAAATGCCCAAATTCCGGCACAAGTTAACGGCCATAGCTGGCGACTGTTCGTTGCCTGGTTTAGGCATCTCAGCAACAGACAGAGAGCTCATAATGCGTGAAATTTCCATCGTTTTCCACGTAGCTGCAACTGTGAGATTTGACGAAAAAATCAGACAAGCTGTTGCCATCAATGTCAGCGGCACCAAGGAAATGATGGACCTCTGCAAATCTATTCGTAATTTAAAAGTTAGTTTTAAAAATGTCATTTGCATTATAGTAATATGAAATAATAAGAATTTCACCTTACATAATATTAATATTTATTAATTTATAAAAGATATAAGAATAATATGTATATTTTAAAAGTAGATAATTTAACTGACTAAGAGTTGGAATTTAAGGTAATTATGCATTCCAAGACATTCAGAAGATAAAATAAGGAAATATCCATAATTTATCGAGTGGGAGCTATTTTGATCACGGATGTTAATCTATCTTAATACGTTAATATAAGATATCTTAGTCTCTTCTGACTAAGGCAAAATTTAAAGTAAAATTGCTATGATAATTTAAAACATTTTCATTGAACGGAAATTGAAAAATCATTACTTTTTCGATAGATAAAGAGGATTAATAAAATTATAATTAAGAATACATTCGTTTGTAAATGTAAGATATAAAATAATTTAAATTCAACTGATCAGTCACATCACAAGTTTTTATCGATAGTTTGAAGAACGCGCCTTCAGCAATTGCGAACTTTATTCATTAGATGTGACTAAAGCAATAAATTTATTAATTCTAGCTCTCTATAAATATCTATATATTTTATAGGTATAAGAAACGCTAAGAAAAATGTTTTTACAAAAAAAAAAAAAATAAATAAATAAATAAAAAATAAATAGTTTATATAATAAAGTAATATAAATTTATTGTCTAAATTAAATTACAAAATTTGTACACGCGATAAATAGAATCTGATAACCAGCGCTGTACATATTCCTTAATAAAGTTTTTAATATACAGCTAATTTCTTTTAATAAGCTAAAAAGTATTTAGCAGTACATAAAATAAAAATTTAGTTACTAGATACAATTTTCAAAGTATGAATGGAAAAAATTGTAACAATGTTATGTTTGTTATGGTAATAGTAAAACATACTTTCTACTTTCATTTTCAGTTTTAAAATATTCTTTAGTAAACTCAGATTTAAAATTACAATCGAATTTAATGCCCGCTACACTTTCTACTTTCATTTTTCTTTTTAAAATATTTTGTCATACATAGAATACATATCAATGTTACAAATGTAATACATTAAAAATTTTAAAAATATATGCATGATTAAATTTATAAATATTTTGAATTGAAATTTCTTCTAATAATTCTACTTTTTAAAAATATTTTCTTATATCTTTTTGGAAGCACTTAAATTAAATAAATTTATTTATTATCAAATTTATTTCAGTCACTTATCCATGTATCAACAGCCTACAGCAACTGCACCAGAAAGGAAATAGACGAAAAGTTCTACGAACCACCTATAACAGGTAAGCACAGTTGCTTTTAATATTTTCTAATAGCGTTCACGACTGATCCAGTTAGTAATCACTCTTATCTAACAGCAATTATATGACATAAAAGTTAATATCAATATGACATAATTTAGGAGACAATGCCATCAAACTCGTCCAAAGTTTAAACGATAAAAATCTCGACGCAATTACGCAAACTCTACTTGGCGACTTTCCGAACACTTACACATTCACGAAATGCATCGCAGAACAGGTAGTGCAACAGTACGGCAGGGGTATGCCAACCGGAATATTCAGACCAGCCATAGGTAAGCCGCCTTGTTTTTCATCCCGCACTTTTTCTATGATCGTTCAACTTTCGAAACTCAATTACACTTACCTGTCAAACTTTCTCGAAACCGCGAGTCGTTATATCTTTTGGATTACAAAATAGTGGATAATCGCTTTAAAGATGGGAAGATGAGATTTCTTCAATTACCAAGTCACTTGTTACTTGATGGCTACGATACATAGGTTTCACTTGGCCGTAAAGTACGCAAACTCATGAATTTTACATGAATTCATGAGAAGCAAGCGAGAGATCGCCTTTGTATTGATCAAAATGCAAAAATCCGTGAGCCATGAAAATATTTTTTTTTTTTAAGTTTTCTCTGTGGATTACAATTATTGATGTATGAACTGTAATATTACTGAGATAATTGAGAATAAAACTCGATTTTTAAATCACAAAAGGTTATAAATGTTTAATTTTGCGAATAACGCTTGTTCAAAAATAAAAGTAAATTAGATATGACAAATGAAATCAATAGAAAAAAAAAATTTTTAATGAGGCAATTTCAAATTTTATATTAAATAATCTTTTAATCGTTTTAGTTGTGCCGACATACTATGAACCTGTCAGCGGTTGGACAGACAATATTTTTGGGGCTGTTGGTCCATTAGTAGGTGCAGGGGCTGGTTTGCTCAGAGTTCTAAGACTAAATGAAAATTATTCGGCCGAAATAGTTCCCGCTGATCTGACAGTCAATGCCCTCATAGCCGCGGCTTGGGACGTTGCAAATAACAAGTACGAGAATATTTTATTATTTTTATTTTTTAAGTACTAATAAAAGACTAGCGATGAACAGCAAAACTTTTTTCTTAGAAAGATATACATTTATTTTAATCATTTAATAAATATAAGAAAATGTGAAAAAGTAGAATATATATATATATACAAAATATTATAGAAGAGTTAAAAACCTTTGTCGTTCATTTTAATTAAATCAGTTGGAAAAAAGTTTTTTTAGTGATTATATGTTTTACTAAAACTGTTCTCCATTTTTTTCAGATATAAACTTATTGGTGCGTTTTAAAATTAATAAGATTTTGAAATACAAAAATCTACTTACATATACAAAAATATTATTTTCTAATTAGATTATTCTTAAAATTGTTCTAACTAACTCACTTAAGTAAAATTATTGTTTATATTATTCATTTTTAAAGTAACTTTTATTCATTTCATCTCAATGGTATTTGAATTATTAACAAGTATAGCTGATCTCTTTGACGTATATAAACAGTTTTATAATTTTTAAAAATTGAACTTATTAAAAGAAGATTTGACAAGTTAGTTTTTGTCTTTGTAGAATATTTTTGTAGCGTAGATAAAGGGTAATATCTAATTTATTAAGATGATTCTTCTACACTTTTAATAAAAATCTTTGAAAAAATAAATACTGGAATTTCTAGTTAGAATAATTTAGTTACAGAAATAGATTCCTAATAAAATTTCTATTTTTATTATAAGTAGATAACAATACCTATAAGGTAATATAGTACTATTAAATAACAAATATTTTCTCTTAACTAACCAGGAGAGTGTCACACCTTCGGGTCTCAGATCTTAATGAAACTTTGGGATGTGTTTTAAGGTGCTAAAA
>UELX01004176.1:0-19228 GCA_900480035.1 Eupelmus urozonus
CAGGCCCGGATAGCTCAGTCGGTAGAGCATCAGACTTTTAATCTGAGGGTCCAGGGTTCGAGTCCCTGTTCGGGCGTATTTTTTGCTTTTTTGAAATTTTTTTTTTTTTATTTTTTTATTAATAACATCTTACCTAATAATAATAATGATGATGATGATAAAAATTCGTAATATTATTATAATAAATTTTTGTTACTTTTTTTATAAATATTTTTAATATTGAAATTACTTTTTTTATAAATATTTTTAATATTGAAATGTTAAAAAAAATGATAAAATGACATTGCAATATTTAATATTTAAAAGAAGTAACAAAATAAATATAAAAAGTTTGACATGAAATTCATGAACAAATTCAATTTTTGAATCATATTTAAGCTATATAATGGCATCATATGGTTTTTACATTCATTTTATTATCACTTTTGCTGTCAATATTACGTAATAAATATATAAATTGTATATGTAACCTTGCTAATAATACTATTTTATGGTACAAATTTTACAGTACAGCCAGCAATCTGCTGCCTTCAGTTATTAAAAACTATTAATTTATTATAATCAAAATAAATAAATTAACTAACTGCTGATTAAAGATATAAATTTTTTCAAGACGTTAAATTATTTAAAAGGTGTTTTATAAATTTTTAATATATATAAGTACATAAAATGTGAACATACCTTGCAATAATGGCGATTTCACGAGCATAAGTATTTCCGGCAAAATGTTGTCTGAAATCCTGTTGAGTGCCATTGGATGTAATTTGGCGATTGTTGTCAATAATGTGAGAGTCAACTGAGCAATGTGCAAATCTGTCTCATTAAGTAACGCAGGTAACTCCGTCGTTACCTTTTCGAGAAGGTCAGGATGCAGGGCATCACTATAATTGCGGACCAGAGTATCGAGAAGTACCAAGGAGGTAAGTTTCAAGGCGCGCTGATTTTTTCTCAAGAAAGAACCTAAGATCGGTATGGCTTCTTGCAAAATCGGTTTCAAATCGATACGTAGCGGCGATGCGGCAATGCAAGTCAATGCCTAGAAATAAAAAAATAAAAAATAAAAAAAATGTATAAAAAATCAAAATAATTTATTGATAAATTTTTTAATTACTTTTCTTATAAAAAATTACTGTGACTTAAAAGTATAAAAAACTTGATATTTAAAGAGAAAAAAAACTTAAAAATTTCCGATGAGTGGTAGATTTCTACTTTATCGTCTTTATATGTGAAATAATAAAATAAAATATTACGTTTATATGAACTATATACATACCTTAACCGTGGTAAGGCGAGTTATTTCATTACGCAGCCTGTCCAGGAAAATTGGTAAGCAAACTGGCAGCTCGTTTTGCAAAGTATCGCCGAGGTGAGCAAGGATCTGACCCATGCAAGCAATCGCGCGTTCTTTCACTTCTTGATCAATGTCTGCCGTACGCAATCGTGATAAGGTAGACCAATACAACTCGCCAGACAGTGGTGTAAAATCGAAATTAGAGGGTTTATCTGAAAATGAAAAATACATTTTTTTAATTAATTTATTAAGTAAAATTTAATTAATTAATTATTACATTTAATAGCAACATAGTGTAACACCTGTTAGTTCAAATATGCGAAAACAGAAAATAGAAAAGTGATTCAAATTATAAATATAAAAGTATATATTAAAATATACGATATCACATTAGTAATTTTGACTCACCATGAGGTCTGATGACTTGAACCAGCTGCTGCAATACTAGCAGCGCTTCAGCTGTGATCTTATAAAACGGATCACTGACGGCAACAATAATGGGCGGCGCGAGCACCGACAAATGTGCGTGGAACACCTCAGGCTGGTGAGTTGCCAACAACGTGTGCACGAAGGCCAGGGTGTCGATCTTCATGTTACTGGAGGAATTTTTCTCGCCAAGCGAGTATTGTATACCAGGTATCAATGCAGGTATGTGATTGGTAAGAGCACCAGGAAGTACGAGAACGAGCTCCTTAAGTAGTGATAGACAATCCTGACGGGTCTTGATACTCTTTTCTTTCATTTGGCGATGCACCGCTTTGACGATCAGGGGCACCTGCTGCTGCAGCAAGGAGATCGGACCTTCTTCATCTTCCATGGAATCGGGATCCAGGGCAACACCAGTTGTGGGCTTAGTTTGGCGAAGAAGCGTTATGTACGCATGAAAGATATCTGATTTCACGTTCTCCTCCCGTTCTGAATATTTTTGATATAAATTATAAGAATTGTGTATTTCTATATTTAATTAAAGATAAATTAGAAATAAAATAAATTTATATATTACAAATTGATTAATAAAACTAAGAATAAGTCTATTCAAAATTTGTAAAAATAAAAGAAACTAATATACTCATTTTATCATTATCTTCAGATGTTTATCAAATAAATAATACATAAAATATACATTACTTAAAATATCAAAACGTAAAAAAATAGAACACTTTTTGATTATTCACGTATTTCAAATAAATTGATGTTTTTCTAAGAAATAAAATTGAAATATGAAAAACTTCTTTCATTTGTATTTTTGTATTTCTTGATTTAATTCAGTTACAATGAATTAGTGATAAGTTGTATATTTATTGAGCTTATTATTAGTATGGAATAATTTTGAATTTTAATTTTGAAAGTTGTAATTATAACTTGATATTTATAATTTTTATTTTTTTCTTAATTTTAACACTCACTTATTAATAAATATTTTTTTATTCAATTTATTTTAAATCTATCATGTACATTTGAAAATTTTCTCAGAAATTAAATGGATCATAAGTTTAAAAATGTTGTAAATTATTAAATTATTAAGTAATATATAAGATCCTTATATTTTATTAAAACAATAGTCAATATTTTTGACATTTTATAAAAAAAGAGTTTTATTATAAATAAAATACCTTTGAATCTAGCGATGAGAGCAGGCGAGACAACTTTATATAGTTCAGAGAGTAACTCTCTCCTGCTAGAAACGACGGCTTCGAGGCACTTGGTAGCAGCACGACGCACCTTCCAGCTCATATCATCATCATCTGAGTACTCATCCTCAGCATCCTCTTCGCCGTCTTCTTCCGTTTCCATTACTGCACCTTCACCGTCTGACAAATCCCCCGCATCGTCATCGTAATTATAATTAGGATCGTAGGTCAAATACATCAGACAAATTTCAATGATCTATTAATAAAATTATAAGTATCAATTTAATTTGTGTTTAAAAGTTCAATTTTGTTTGTTATTTAACATTTCACACAAAACATCAAAACTTGCCTTATTTATGTGAGGGGTGATTTCCTTTGGACATCTGTATACAAATGCTTCAAAAGCTTGTAAACAGTATTCTCTGAGTTCATCATCATCCTCTTTGCTATACTGAACAATTAGAGGCATAACCCTTTCAATTTGCTCCCCAAATCTATGACCAGCTTGCCGACTACAAACAGTTGTTTATGTAATTCATTTAATTTCTTTTATTACTTTAATATATTCAAAGAGTTATAATGCATGTTTGTAATTTAAACCAAATTAAATCGCGAAACTAACCAAATAGAAGCAATGCACTGTATGTATGTGCGAACAACATTATTAACGTTGTTGTCGGACAGTCCTTCGAGCAGATGATCTAGCAACTTATTATATAGTTGGCTGTTGCTTGAGGTCATGAGATGGCTGAGGGCAACTATAGTTCTTTTGCGCACAGCCTGTCGTGGTGATGACAGTTGTGGCAGCAAAGCTGCTAGAATTATAGAATGAAATGAAACAAGCAGAGAACCAAAGCGTGACAACAAATCTGCTATAATATCAAGAGCTTCAAGTTGAACAGGCACATCTTCTTGCTGAAAATTTTTAAGTAATATTGGTTCTTACATTAATCTCTAATTAAACAATTTATTTTGAAATTATAAATTTTAAATTGTAAAAATGAATTCTCTTACTTTTTCTATGGCATTACTTAATCGACCAGTAATTCTCTTGCAGACATTAGCAGCTAAAGCACTTGATCCTAAGGGAAGTTCAGCAATCACAGTTTTCAAGCCAATGCTGGAAATATCTCGAAGCTGCTCTTTGTCAGAAACCATGTTACTGCAAAGAGCATCAACGATTGTTTCCACCTGGTACTCTTTAACTTTGTTTACCAAAGGTCCCAAACTAAATATAATTTAATAATTAATAATTTTAATAAAATATAAATAAATAAAATATTAAATGGTTTATAAAATGTTTTTCAAGAACAAAAAAAAATTTACCATTTGACGGCAAGATTTTGGACTTCTCCATTTTTGTCTTCTAATAGTTTGAGAAGCATTTTGACAACTTTACGTTCAGAATCATCATCCAGCTTGATATTATCTTTTTGTAACTCTGTCATCAAATCATTAGTTGCCATAAATCTGAAGTCCTTGTCGCTGGATGTCATCTACAATATTGTAATTTTTATAAGTTACTAATATCTTTAAAGTATATTTTAAAAATGCTTATTTAATTTATTATCTCTATATATTATCAATGTACATGTATTTTAAGCGTAATCTATTTTTATTAACACACTCAGTATCATTTTGTAAAACAATTTATTTTTTTTCTCATTTTAAATCTGTTATTCTTAGTATAGATCCTGATAAGATAACCATATTGAATAATGTACAAGAATAATTTAAATAATAAAAGTAAAGAATTAAATTAATTTTCACAATTGATTTTAATTTTGTACTACAAAAAATATAAGCCTGATGATTGCAACTATACAGTTACTAATTATGTTGTAAGAATTTTATAAATAACTAACAAAAACAATGAATTCTTTTAGAAAGCTATTTTTAACTCATCTCTTACTAAAAGTTAAGAAATATCTAAACTAAATAAGCATTATATTTTGAGTGTATCTCAAACTTGTAAATACATTTATTAATAATCTTAAATATATCTATAATTTGTAAAGGAAGAGATTTGTACTATATATATTTTAGTCATCAGGTCATTAGACTCTGCAAATTCAAAGTCATCATTGATGGATGTTAAAACTCTTCAAAAACAAAAATACCTAACTAAAATTATAAACTTTAAATCGATCTAAGCGCAACAAACACAGAAAAAAAATTATCTAATTCATTTTGCAACGTTATTTTTACTCCCCCAGCCTCCAAGCAAAGTATTAAAAAAAAAAAGCTGCTCCCACAGACTGACAACTAAATTCACCTCCTCGCTCCCCTAATCCCACCACCTCAATCCCAAACCATCTCCCACAAACCATCACCCCCCAAAAAACTCGCAACCCCTCGCAAAAACCCTCCAAAGGCCCCTAATCCCCCCTCGAAATAGAAAATTCCAAACAAAGCCTCGCAAAAAGCGTAATCGGCGAACGTAGGTTAGGTTTTCCAGTGAAATCCAGCCTATCAAAAATCCAATTCCCCCGGCATCTCCAGCACCCAACTTATCACTCCATCCTCCCGAGCAACACTCCAGATACCCACCTTCTCCAGAAGATTGGCGATGTGATAAGAAACGCTGGCCATTGTTGCGCTTTCGTCCTGACGATTTTCGCCGGCTGCACAGAGAGAAGAGAACGAATAAACCGAGAGAGCTGCCTATGGCCTGCGCGCGAGCTCTCGCGAAACGATGCGAAGAGAGAGAGACGAATAACAGACACGCACACTACTCTGATGCGCGCGATTGCACACTTCCTCGGCAAGCGCGCGTCTCGCTTTTTTTCTTTCACTCCGTATGTATGTACAACGCGGGCTTTTTGCTTCTTGATGGTTCTTTTTTTTTTCGGCTGGTTTAAACGGTCGAGAGGTGGATTATGCGTGCGCGGTTAGCTGGCTGACTGACGGCTTTATCGCGCCGACGACATTTTGCCGTTTTTAACCGCGGCCCGCGAGAGCAGCACTGGATTGGCGATGGCGTTTTTTTTTTGCCGGGTTCAGTGTGTGTGTTGTGGGGGTCTGGATTCGGGACTTGTTGTTGTGCGGCTGGTTGGGTGACGGGTGTAGAGTTTAGAGAGTGAGTATAAACATGTTGGGTTGAGGGAGGGGGGGTTTTTGGATGGATAAGCGAATTAGTCGATGCTGGAGGGAAAAATATGAGGAAGTCGCCGACGGAAGCGCGTATAGAGATGGAGAACGTTGGTAGGCGCGGCGATTTAAAAAGTAGGTACTTGGTCGTTTTTGAATTTGTCTGCGAGGCGATGAGGGTGGTTTCGGTGCTGTAAATTTCAAATTTTTTATTTTCTTGATAATGCTTATGATGATCGTTGATTAATAATTGGGGGATGAATGAAATGGTCTCGCGATCTTTTTGTTTTTTTCTTTGGCATTTTATTCACATATTGTCGACTATTCGGTTATTTGCCAACGAAAACTATCCACCGAGACACATCTGAAATGTCTCTAAAGCGAGCGAAAGTAAAATTAAAAATTTTAGTGTCAAGTACGATATTATAGTTTACAATTGTTAGCCATTTACCTTGATAAGGGTCAGCAGGCTTTTGCCTGACAAATTACCGAAACGTTGACATTATGTGAATAAAGTGCCGAAGAAAAAAATAAAAAGATCGTGAGACCAATTCATTCATCCCCACAATTCAAATTTTTTACTTATTGGATGTTTAAGCCAGAAGACTGTAGCCTACTTTCTTGGAACATTTTTTGCTAAGAGACTACCTAACAAAAACTTTTTTTGTATAGTTCTCAAATAAAAAATTTTTGTCTAACATATTTTTTATTTCTACATTTTTTGGAGACTCCAAAAAATTTTTCTTTTTACCAAAATTTAATTAAAAAACAGTATCAGTAACGTGAACAAATGATTTCATTTGATTTGATTAAATCATAAAAATTGCATTTTTAACATCAATTTAATAATTTCTTTATTTTTGGATATTTAGCATTAGTTTTACAACTAATACACAGTTTAAACTTTCACACAGAGTAATTTTCAACATCATTTTGAATAATTGATGAATGAAATCATTAATAAAAGGTCATTTTAATTAAATTAAAAATAAAATATTTTTCATTTTGAAAATGAAATCTCATAAAGCTTATTTTCTTTTGAAACAATATAATTTAGCTAATTTATTTAAATTATTTCCAAACTAAAAGTAAATGTAAATAAAATCTTAAAGTTATATAAACATAAATTAATAAAAAAAGCTAAGATAATAATTTTCTAAATAAAAATTATAAAATGAGCATTTTTTTAACTTCTGTTTTCTATGATTGTAGGTATTTACATATTTAGCAGCTGATGATTTTTTATAAAAAAATATACTGAATAAAATCTCTGTATATTTGCAAAAAAATTAAAGGTGCGTGGCTTGGCGTGTGCAAAACGAAATAAGGACAAAAATTAAATTATGTAAAATAATTTATGTATGTATATATAACTATGTATATATATTACATTAGACAGGCTCACTGAAACGTTGTAATATTAATGATTTAGAGTTACAATGCAATTCGTTCTCCTTTTGTTTTCCCCCAATGCATGTCGTTCTCGTGCTCAAATTCTTTAGAACTCGGCGCGAAAATACACGTATATGAATGATTTCATTTTTATTTAATTTTATTTCAAAATTTAATGATTTTTTTATATTATAACCAACACACAAACGTTCCCTTAATACTGAAGCGCGTAGGTTACTTCTCTCTCATAAGACATCAATATATAATGTAAAAAGACCCAATCAAATAATTTACTTAAAGTTAAACGTAGTATAATAATAACACATTTTTCACTTTTGTTTTGTGCCTGCATTGAAGAATTGAGAGAGAAAAATTCAAGTGCCCAAGCAGTTTCGCGCGCAATACAAGTTTATACGACGTATAGCGTTATTAAGATTAATAAATATTTAATATTCAACTTTATGGCAACCTCGTGCCTTTTTTTTAGATTTCGGCGTCTGAGACGCCAAAAACACTTTCAATAAAAACGCGTTTAAACAGACGAATATCTGGAACAAGAAACCCGAGAAAAAATTATGATGAACTGTGCGTAATTCTTCTATGTTTATCAATTTTGTCATTATGATAATGAGTTCTTGCATAATAAAATAAAAATAATACAAAACTTAAAGAGAAACTGTATAATTTTATATGATTACACATTCACTCTAATAATTGGTAAGTATACATGTGATGTAAAACAATATGATTTCATCGACAATGTATAAGTTTAAACTTGTAATTATACATAAAGCAAAAAACCAGTTTGACTGCGAATTACGCTAAGTTCATTTACAATTTTGTATAATATCATTGTTTCTCGGGTATTGTGACTCCTCACTCTCTTTGAAACAAGAGCTGCGCCATGCGCGTATTCTTTCCTGTTAGTTACCACCGATATTTATTGATTGGCGTTATCTTTTCATCCTTTTTTTTTGCATTTTTTACGTTTGTTAAGTTTACTCGTTTTTTCTTATTTCTTCAACTACGACATCTTAGGAGATTTGAGGAATTTCAAAGTTGACACTCAGATTCGCTGATTGAGCAAGCTTGACAATAGTTGACAGTTTCACCGCAACACGGGCAGCCTCATCGAGATCATCGACAGGCACGATCTTCAAACCCGCATTTGCGATCAAAGCTTTGGCCTCATCGACGTTGGTTCCCTAAAAGGATAATATTTTAAAGGTATTATTTAGGTATATAAAAAGTTAATGAAAGATTTTCAAAATCAAAAAATCATTTTGTTAAAAGGTAGATCTTTAGTGATCAAGCGATTTATAATGAATTTTACGAAATTAAAAATTACCGACTGATGTAATAAATTAAAATTACCTGTAGTCTAACAACAACAGGTATTTTGAGGTCAAGCTCCTTTGTCGCAGCAATAATACCTTCAGCAATAACGTCACACCTCATGATACCTCCGAAAATGTTAACTAGAAGCGCGTGAACCTAAAATAATTAAATTTTGAGTATGCAATGTTCTATAAATATCAAACCAAAAATATGATTATATAAACGAAAATATAGAAACTAGCTAAGTTATATAATATACTTTAGCTTAAAATATTTTTAAGTAGTAAAAGATTTGCAAAGAAGTAATAATAGAATAATAAAAGTAAATATTAATAGAAAGTTATGAATAAAACAGAGTCAATAACGTAGTGAATATTTACATATTATAACTGAAATATTTTCTTTTATCACTTGTTTAAAGAATGTCTTTAAGAAATATTTACTTTCTAACTATTTTTATAATAATATCCTGTTTGTAAAAAATAAATTTACCCTCTTGTCAGAAGTAATGATTTTGAAAGCTTCCTTGACAGCCGACGCAGTTGCACCACCACCGACATCGAGGAAGTTAGCGGGCTCACCACCATGAAGCTTGATGATATCCATAGTAGCCATGGCAAGACCAGCACCGTTCACCATGCAACCGATATTTCCATCTAGGGCGATGTAGTTTAGTTCAAATTTGGCCGCTTCGACTTCTTTGGGATCTTCCTGCGTCCAATCACGTAAGGCAAACAGGTCCTTTTGTCTGAATTCGGCGTTATCATCAAATCTGCATTTGCAATCCAGCGCAAAGTCTAAAAAAAGAAAAAATAATTAATTAACACTTTAATTACTTCAACATATTATAATTACCGTATGTAATGAATACATATGGTATATTTTTTAATAATTGTTATACTATTATTGTACTTTGTAAAATATTTCTTTATATGCTTCTAATAATTATTATTTTTCAAGAAATAATATCGCTTGATATTATTTTCTCAATCAAAAAGAAAGACTTACATTTGCCGTTGATGTCTTCGGCAAGAGGGTTCACCTCGATCAACAACGCATCTTTTTTCACGAACAAGGCGTACATATTCATGATCAACTCCGAAATGTACTCCTTCACATTCTCAAGGCCAAGCTTGACCGTGATTCTATCTGCCTGTTCCTTCGTGATACCCTTGTTGATGTCGATGGGCTCGTACATGATTGCCTGTGGGTTGGTTGCCGCTACTTCCTCGATGTTGACACCTCCTTGGCTTGAAGCGATGATTACTGGACCGCCAAAGGCGCGCTCCATCATCACTGCAAGATAGTACTCCTTGCGAGGGAACATTCGCTGCGTTACCATTACCGCATTGCATATCCTGCCAGCCTCGCCGGTCTGTTTCGTCACCAGGAGTTTGCCCAGCATTTGACTGGCCAGTTGTTTGGCCTCCTCAGGTCTGTAAAACAAGAGTCGAATTAGTATATTGTTACTGGCGGAACATAGAATTTATTGGCTGTAAAGAAGCATATGCTTATTTTGAAAATGACGATTTTGGCATTCAACTTGGCAAGAATAGTTTAGTATAAATTTTGTTATTAAAGTATAATGCTAAATTACTTGAATAAAATATAATTAAACTTATATTTTTAACTAAATTTTGAATTTTTTGGAAGAGCTCTGACAGTACATTTCAAAATATAATTTTAACCATTTTTCTTGTTTAATTACAAAAATCTTTATTTAAGCTTAATTTAAAATATTCTTTACTTGGACTTATTGATTAGGACTGATGAAACTGGGTTAAAAGGTTTATTTTTTTCAGAGAGAATGAAAATAATATTTTTGTTTAATTCTTCAGTACTTTTTCTTTTCATCAAATATTACTTTTATATTTACTAATCTATGTAGTATACTTTTCAAACTGTTTATGTTTCAAACAAATAATTATTTAAATAAGAAAATTGATATTTATAATTGCAATGAAGGTTTTGGAGTTTTCAAACCAGTTATCATATCACTAATTTTTAAGTCTAATCTTAGAAAATATTTATTTACTTTAACTTTCTATTTACAGTTAGAGGAAATCTCAGTTCCAATGAAATGTTTAAAAAGAGAAAGTTTGAGAAACTTACGTTTCACACATCTTGACACCACTGACATTGGTGCCCTTGAAGTGGCCTTTGCCACGACCACCTGCTAATACCTGCGCCTTGAGTACAATGTCCTTGGTCTTCAGGTCTGCAGCAAGCTTGGCAGCTTCATCCGCTGTCTTGGCCACACCAAACTTGGGTGTAGGAATTCCTGCCTCATTGAGGACTGTGTAGCTGATGTGCTCGTGAACATTGAGATTCCTTACGGGCTGCTTGTTGAGATTGGTATTGCAAGCCAAGATCTGCAAATAACAACAGAGGAAGTGTAAGTCACTACTATTTTGCTTATCACTCAGTAAGAGATAGTGTAACAACACGTGTGCGTAGAAAATCAAAAAGTCTTACAAATCACATCTTATTCTCAGTTACAGAAATAGATTCAATGGCATCGGACCAAGCGACATTGACCTACACTTGTCAATCGCGACAAGACGCGTCGCGCGCGGGCTTCACGAGACTTTGTTTAGACTTGCAGAAAATCACATCCGAGGTTTCAATCATTGCTTGCAAAACTTTTGTGGACTTCCTTAATTAGTTTTGTTTTCTTTGCTTGTTTTAAGAAGTGCGCATTGAGTAAGTAATGTTTGAAAACGTAATCTGTGTTTATGAATTTCAGTACTCTTCAGAAGAGCAATTTGCAGTGCTAATCAATTTTTTGTTCAATTCGTTTTTATTGAATGATTAAAGCAATATTGGAGTATTTATCACCATTAAGCAAAATTTAAAACATGTTTGGTTAGTGTTAGTTGAATCTTTATCAGATTATGAAATTTTTAATTAAATTACAACATAATGAGTAAAATTTAAACAGATTACAACCCAACTTAACAAGTGGAAATTCTGCATTAAATTGACATAGTAGTTTTTTATAAAAACTAGTTAACAAAAAAATTACAGGTATCTGTAATTGATTAACAATCAATATCATATCTAATTTTTTTCTATTGACATAAGGAAAAATTTAAAACACGTTATTGAAACAACATCTACTGATGACTTCATCACTCTTTCCAAGCTGTAAACATTTTTAATGCTAATTTCTAAATTAAACTTTCAAAGAATAAGCAATAGTACGCGAAGACTAATCAAATACTTATTACCACCAACCTAAAAATTCTCAAAACTTTAAAAAAAATAACCCACCAACAAGAAAACCAAACAAACAACAAACCGAATAAAAACCCGCAAGCCTAGCAGACAACAAATTAACGCTCTCCTGGGCATTTAAAAACCGGACCCACCGCCGCTCTCTCCTGACTTCCCGCATTAAAGCTCAAAAACCCCAGCAAGCAGCCAGTCCCGTCCCAAAAAATCACCTCGTCATCCATTCACGAAAGCGCGGAAAAACCCCTAGCAAAACACCTCTTCCCCATCTTTCGAACGTCCCGTTCGATATCGCGCCTCCATTTTCGAACGTCATCAGCTGGCCAGCTCTCCCCTTCTCCGCAATGACAAGTGTCTAGCGCGCTCGGCCTTTAATCCAATGCAATTACGTTTCTCAGGGACGGCGCGGGCAAAAAAAAAAGCCTCTAGCTGCGCGCAGCCTCGACCTTTCGACTCTTACGTAAAAAGCCGCCTCGAAAAAATTCGGTCGGAAGTGGAGTATATAATAAAGCGAGCGAAAATTTCATCGGCGCGCGCGCGCGCGCTCTCTCGGGTACAAAGTACGGGATCCTTGGGAGTGCTGTGAGTGTGTGAGCGTTAGCGATGACCCTGGCGCTCAATTTAGCAGACTACGCGCCAGCGCCCGCACTAACACACTCGCGCGCTCTCCGAGATAGAACAAGATGGATAGCGTAGGTGTGCGCGCCCGTGTATGTGTGCGTGCTGATAGAACGGTCTAAGATCTATCCCCATTTCAAAGCAGGAACAGCATCGTCAGGAGCGAAGCTCCTAGTAATGAAGCTGTCCAGGTGTGCTAACGTACCTTGGCGCCGTTAAGTCGGCTGAGGGACTCGGCGAGGGTGATCGTCCGCGACAACATGGTGGCCATGTCACTCTCTGTCTCTCTCTCTCACTCTCTCGCACTCTCCTCTCTCTCGCTCGCTCGGCCGAGTGCAGGCTAGGCAGTGGGCTGGAGACGTGTGTAGACTGTAGGCGAGAGCTCGGCTCTCTGGCGGGCGGGAGGACAGCTGCGAGGCGGCTGGTTTCTCATGCGCCGCAGCGCGATCTGTGCGTGGACTTTGACCCGATAGCTGCAAGGCGGCGGCGCCAGCTCTGCAGAGGAGAGCTGCGACGTCGAGTGAGAGAGCGGGATATAAGTGTGCGAGTTTGAGAGGGATATTTTTGACACGAGGTTTCGGGCGAGCGGGATTTTTGAATGGGTTCGCGGATTTTCGAGTGGCTGGTGAGAGATGAGGGTTTCGGGTTGGTTTGGAGAGAGGCTTTCAAGTGACTTGTTGAATTGTATATAGGATTTATAGTTTAGATTGGCTATTACTTAGAATTTTTTAAGTACCTAGGTCTAAAGGTTTGTATATTAAATAATTACATTAAGATTAGCTTATACTCTCCGACTCTGGAGCTGGCTGTAGTTTGGGTTCAAATTATTGTTTTTGAAATGATCGGATAAAATCAAAACTGATCTAACTTTATTTACAAACAAACCTTATTTCGATCAAATCTCAATATTGAGAATCTCAAGTTTTACTGATGTCAAATACTAAAGCTAAATAGTGAATCAATTTTGAAGCAAAACTATTCTTAAAGATAAAAATTTCTGTTAAAAACGTTTTAATTTTATGTATTATTCAGTTGTCCATATGAATTTTTTCGGAGGATAAAGTATACTTTAAAAACTTACCGTCCAAGGTCTTTTAGTAAAAAAAGATAAAAAAAATACAATACTGGAGAAGTGTTTTACAGAAAAATCAAATATCGGCCAAAACTTTTACCTTTAAATCATGAATATACTAATTAAGGAAATGTGAAATGGTTAAATAACTAGGAACCCAAAAATTATAATAAAAATAATATAATAAACATTAATTAAATAAGTTGACTAATCTAATAGTTAATAAGAGTTAATTAGAAAAGTTCCACTGATTTTGTTAAAAAAAGATTATAGATAGAAAAATATATCAATATTAAAATCCGAGCTTATCGACATTACCGAAGTTCGAACGAAATCAGTGAAACTTATATCAATTAAAACATACAATCTTAAGAAAACAATTACTTTCATCTGATTTAATTAATTTTTACGATATGAACTCTGAGTTTTCGTTTAATACTCTATCAACATTTGTACATACCTCACTCTTTCACTTAGCCTTAACTATGAATCATTTGACCTACCTCATTCTCAGCCTGGTAATATGTTAACGGGGTTCACCCATTTAGCTTAAGTTATTAATAATTAATTATAAAGCAGATAGATTTTTAGCTAGTTTCTAGCTAGAGACCCGTTCAAATAGTTATCAAATATTAAAATTAATTAAATTCTTATTGTTATGATAAGCAGTATTTTAGAATATCTGAATAAGATGAGGGAATTATCTAGGGTAATTTCTATAAAAATTTTGATATTTAAATTAAATTTGAGCATAGCCGTGAAATCTAAACCAGGACGCCGAAGTGCCACACGGTCGCGATTTATAGCAATTATTGTGAGGTTACTTTAAAAGCATTCAGTTAATAAATTAAAATTTAAAAAATTTTCTGCTTTTCTATAATTTTTATAAGTAAAGTGGATCTAGAAAATTAATTCACAGAAATTATTTAATATATTTTTTTAGTAAAAATCAAACCAAAAGTTTAAATTGGTTCCAAAGAATGTTTCAATAATATATGAACTGGAGCATTGTAAAGTGTAATATAACATTCTTTATAATGTAAATAAAAGCCATTTACTATAACGTACTAGGCACTTGTATAATAATCATTCGCTAATTTTGTGACAAACATGTTTATCTATGTCTAATAGCGTCAGAGACAGGCGAACTGTATTGTATTAGCGTTTTTGAATTGGGTGTCATATTACATTGTGTTCGTAGCTTTTTGAACATATACAGTCTTTTTATGACTATCTGCAAATTTATAAATTATGTAGCCGTAACAGTCTAAAAAAAATAAGGTTATTGTATTGTGAGGATTAAGTATTGTAATCTAACGTTACATAAATAAATTTCGGAAATATGTGGTTATCGTACGGTATTTCTAATTCTTAAATGTATTGCATTGATTTTATGATCATCAATTTTATTATTTTAATGCCTGACATCTAAGTATAATTATTACAGCAATGTTAAAACAAATTTAAAATAAGCAGATTTCTAGCTATAAACAGTTAAAATAGTCACTATGGTTAGCAAATTTCTATAGCTAATTTTTAGCTAATTTTTAGCTAATTTTTACGGGTTTAACATACGAAGAATTGCCATCTAAAAATATAAGATCATTCTTACTTATGGAAACCGTATTTATTAGCAGGTTGTATTTTAAATTCTCTTGAAGCAATTAAAAAATTGATTAACTTCAATTTTTAAAATAAATATAAGGGAAATGTTCCCTAGAACCTTAACGATAAATTAGCTAATTTACTATCAATTTATCAAAAATTAACGGTAAATTAGCTAGATTTCCGTTAAGATTCTACCAGGTAATTCTTATTTACAGAACTTCTCTTCTGGAGGATACAGCTGAATTTTCAACTTTTTGTTTCGGACATTTGACTTATTTGGCATTTTTAAACCAATGCATAATAATTGAATACCTTATTACAACTATGCACATGATTATGTATATATAAGTACAGGTATCTCTAAATCTAAAAGCAGATAATTGCAGTTAAAGCAACTCTAGAATAATCCTTATATATCTATGATTTACTACAACTACAAATATCATAAACGTGAATATTATCAAGACCGTGCTGAGCACTTTCAGTGGACCAATTAAGAAAAACAAACTTTGTACTACAATACAACTAATTTCATATATTCAGCATTCATAAAGATCAGCTAAATAAACGTTAGCACAAGCTGATATTTGCCAAGGCTGATCCACAAACGCGCGCGTGCTACTATACGCCATGCTCGAAGCGCGTGCTCTTATACTTCCTCTTTTTCTTTTCGTACTGGATAAATCAGGTAATGCAAAAGTGCTACGAAGACTCATATATAACGTAGAGTATCAGGGTCATTAACACGCTTCTTGTTTTTTTTCCTTAATTGTAAATTCATTATTGCAATTTATTATTATTCATTATGTTTTACATTTCTTAGATAAAAAAATATGCGTGATGCCCAGAACTATTGGTTAAAAATGTCCGAATCATTGACTTGCTATTAATAAAATAATCTTTCTATTTTTTAATTAAGAGTCCTCTGAGATCTCAAATTGTCGATCAGTGCCAAGAAATTATACATAAGCATACAATGTCCGACCATCCATGAGCATTAATAGATCACGCGCTTTTTCCTTCCTCTTCTTCTTCTGATGGTGGGAGAAACGAGGAAGACAAGCGTAAACGCCAGATGCAAACGTGTGAAGGTGCGAAGTCGGACGTGATTATGTGAGGGAGAATAGAATCTAAATTATTTATGAAATAATTTCTTAATGTATTCGTTATTTTGGATTTCATAAACTATGTACTTGCTTTGTTATAATATAACATCTACAAAAATCACTGTTGAATGCTTAAAAAAAGGATTTTAATAAATAAAAAAATTAGTTTTTAATGAAATTTAAACTATTTTAATTTAAGTAAAACTTCATGATTTGTATTTTGAATTAATAGTAGATTACATACTTGCAGCAAGCTTGCGAACGATCACGTGCCCGATTCGCTCCGATTCATTAACTAAGATTGTGCCTATAGAGGGCGTATGCGTGAGTGCTTGCGGCAGCGCGGCAAATTTGTTTTTTACAGCGCAGAATATTAGGTACTGTGCGATGCAAGGGAAAATTAAAAAAATTATGATCGACTGTTTGTAACAAAAACATTTGAAAAAATTTTAACGACAATTTCTTTTTATATACGATTACTTGATACTGTCATGGAAGATTAAATGTCTTGAACATTTTTTATTCATATTGAATATTAATGAAAGATAAATAAATTACCAATAATAATAATTAATTATTAATTAATTATTAATAACATTATTAATGATTAATTATTAATAACATTATTAATTATTAATTATTAATAACATTATTAATTACCAATAATATTACTAATATACTTTTCACGTAGTTATAAAGTTTTTGATCGTATACGTAACTGTAGGAACAATTGTACAAACAGTTATTTAATTTTTCTTATTTTTTTTTCTTTCAAAAAATAAAAATAATTTCTTTGTATGTTACAGACGTACTTCAACATTTTAATGATTAATTTAGTTTATGTTTTTATTTTTGGTTCTATTTTGAGAGCAGATAACTCGTTTTGAATTTTTTCTTCTAATTTTTAATCAAGTAATTTTTCTTGTTTTATTTTTACTCTTTTTTTTATCCTTTAAAGAACCAGAAAGCTACTATAGTGGCTCGACCCATAATCGACCTTCATTCCATAATCAATTGGTAATATCAGATACCATTTTTGACTATTTTCTTAGAAATATCACAAATCTAAAATGTCGACCCTCTAAAGTTTAAAATGACTTACCATTCATTTACTTTTTAAGCTTTACTAAATGTTCCAAATATTCTACGATTGTTTAGTATACGAATAAATAGTATGCCATTTAAGATAGTTTCATATTTTACAACTAAGTGAATTTACTGAAATTTAAATATTTCCCTAGACTTTCAATCATTATCTGTACTTTAATTGCAAAAATGAAAATTTTTATAATGTACGAATTGGTCTTGAAAATTTTGTACAAATGGACCCCTGGGTAAGAAAGATATTTAACTGTTGAATACTAATCTGAAATTTCATACTCCAGATCACGGATCCAGAGGTAAATTTTATTCGTTTATAAGTTACCTGGATTTTTATACCAGGTAAAAAAAGTTACGATAATTCATCTAAAAAACACCCAACGTTTACTTAATGAAAGAGTTTGCATAAGCTACAAATTCTAAGCCTACGCATAAGTTCAGCTCGAATGATAAAATGCACCTACCATATCGACAGCTCGAAAAAACTTTTTAACTTTTTATTTATTTATACTTTGTTCGATCCAACCCTTTTAAAAACAACCTTGGTCCCCCGTATATACTGAACTCCCATGAAAGAATTGCCATTGCTTATATAGCGGTTCAATCATGGTTCAATACTGTGAATCGTATGCCTGTTGTCGGTCGAATTTCGATCCAATGCTGAAATGATAATAACGGGCCAAATAATTAAAAAGAACATTTCGCCAATAATCTCTGCCAACTTATGTCAACTAAATCGTGTATCTGATACTGGCCGATTACGTTTAGCCATCACTTGGCCGATAATCATAAACTAACCGTATACAAATGTCTAATTTATTAACCTCAGTATCGTGTTTTCCAAAGATTTTGAAGATGTTAAAAACTTACAGTACCTAAAAATATCAACGTCATTAAAAAGACAGAAAATAATATCGTCATCCTCAAAATCAGATTCAGAAACTCCATTCAGGAAAAACTGCGAAACGAAATATTCTAAATTCGAATCAAGTGAAATTTTAAGTAATGAGATTATAGCCTCCAAATTTTGTGGGAAATAGTGAAATGATAGATAGGTATTAATTATAATTATTTGATAACTATCGCTAATTCAATATGCATAATATTTAATACATATAATAACTAATACATTAATTACAATTTCTAAATATTAATTTGAATTCAAATAGTTAATACAATTTTTTTACATCGAAAGCAATAAAATTTTGAAAGTTCTCAACAAAATCTAAGTTCTTCCAATGTAAGTGAAAGCAGTGATGAAATTTGCTCTGATATTTGTAGCGGCAACAGTAGCAGTTACAGTAACAATTCGCTACCAGTTCACCTCGAGCATTCGGGCAGAGCGGACCGTTTTGGGGTCGCTCTTGTAGCATCTTGCCTCCGAAGAACTTACTTTACTTATTAACATTTCGGTGTTTTAGGGCCTCACCCCCTCACTGCCACCCGTACTGGAAGTCTGCTCTTGATCATTGACGGAGTAATATTGGAATTCCCGGAATACTCTGATTCGAATATCGGACTCCACTATAAAGCAAGCTAGCAACACTGGATAAAACTCCTCCTGATCTCTACGGGTAGACTTCTAAGAAAAACGAGCCGGGATCACGCTCGAATTCTCAGGTCTTGAACACCTCATTCGAGTCCCTGGCACGAGGGAAATTTTCTTCTGACTGCTCTCTAAAGTTGAAATAGTGAAAATTCTACTAATTGTAGAAGTAAAATGTATTTTTACTAGTAAAATAGTGAA
>UELX01004177.1:0-19227 GCA_900480035.1 Eupelmus urozonus
GTGAATGGGACACCCGCAGTAATAGGTACATTTACCCTATAGATTTTTATTTTCATTAAATTTACATTTTTTTTCTTTGAATCTTTATTTTTCAACGAGAAAAATTGGAAAGCGAGATAAAAAGTCAGAAATTTTTGAAAATCCTGAAAAAGTCTGGATTTCCGGAGTTTCTCGAAAAATTGGAACAATACAATATCCCGACTTATCACCCCTTAAATCTTCGGGGCAAATTACGTCCCGCCCTTAATGTAGTCTCAAACAAAAAGAATTATGTATCTTGTATAGCATGTATGAGTAGTGTTTGAAATAATTTAAAAATATTTAAAAATAAAGAAAATGTTGGGACCTTTTTTATTTCAATAGCTGTATATTATGAAAATCCTAGATATATGCTATAATATTATTGCCAAAATACAATAGAAATAATGAGAGAAAAGTTGGTAAGTCTTAATTTTATTTATTATAATGATAAGTTATATAAAATGGAAAGAATTTAAACAATTATATTAGATTTTCATTTTTTTAGTATAAATTTTTTTAGTAGGAAGAAATAATGGACCATTACATTTGCGTCCTCTCCTCCCTAGTTGTTGCGGGAATAATATAATAATAAGCGCCACTTACTGCGCGCTTTTTTGGGCAAATACGTGGTCATTAAGTTAAAATGTAATGTAACAGTAACTTATTAGAGTATATAGACTATCCGATATATATCTCATATATCTCTTACAAAAAGATTTTATTGCTGTCGCCATTGTTTACAAGATTTGAGAACCGCGTTATCATCGAAATCAGCCGTTATTTCGTAGGATTTTATGATATTTTTCACTTTTTGGTATTATTTATCGACATTTTTACGTTGTGATATTTCGCAATATTTTTGCTTTTTTCATGGGGTTCTTGAGCTTTCATCTTTAATTCGACATTATTTTAAATAAGAATAGAGTATTTTCTTACATTTTGCGTTATTTTTCGAAACTTTTACATTATTTATATTATTTAACTTTGTTATCTCATTATTTCAAAATATTCTATGTTGCATTTGGATGTATTGGGGTACCATTGCTTTATTTATCGCGATAAATAACACAAGAGTCCTTGAAACTTTTATCTCCATAATTTTTCTATATTTCGAGGAATTTTACATAAATTTATGACATTTTCCGTTATTTTTTTTTTTTTTTTATTTGTGTAATTGTTGCTCCGATATTTTATTAGTTTCGTTTATTCGATACGTGGGGAAATGCGCAAGAGGTAGCTGTAAAATTAAGATATTTTTTTCGGAATAGGTGGACTTCACTTATATTTTTCTTCAACATTGATAAGAAAATTCTTATCTTCGTATTTCTGTTATTAAATAAAGAAACTTTTCTGAATAGGTGAACTTGACCTATATTTTTCTTCAATATTGATAAGAAAATTCTTATTTCTGTTATTAAATAAAAAAAATTTGTGGATATCATCAAATAAAATCTCACTGACTTATCTATACTTACCATAATCTGATAAAGAAACGATGTAATTAATAATTAATTAATTTTTCAAATTTTTAACTATTAAAAAAATAAATATTGTAATCTTAAGAATATTATAATTTACTTTGATTTTAAAAATAAAAAAGTTTTCATTCCGTTTTGTAGTGAATAAAGAAAATTCGGAGATACGAAGAAACATTGAGATATCTATCATGGTATAGTATATTATATGGTATAAAAAAGATATAACTAATTTTCCAAATTTTTAAACTACTACGAACATAAACTTTCTAATTACATTATTAATATATTATAATTTGCTTTCATCAAATGTAAAAACACAATATTTTCATTTTAATGATCATTCGTTTTCGTAGATACGGCGGGTTGGAGCACAAAGCGTTAATTATCACAATTCGAAAATTATAAAATGAATTCGATTTTTATATTAAAACAATAAAAGATTGAAAATTTAAAACATAATCTAGTTTTACTAAAAAAGGTTCAATTTTCGTATTCGAAAACCCATTCGTTATTTCGTTCGCAGCTACGCCGCACATGTTTAGAGCAATGTGCCGGTCAAGGTTAATTTTTTGCGAGGTATAACCTCATAACTATGCGATATGCAAATCGAAAATGAAGTCCTCTATTCGTAATGTACCGCAAGCTGATAATACTAAGCCCTAACACTTAAAATAGTAAACGTCACATCCGTCAGAAAACTAAGCTCATAGCCACGGCCGTTTCTCATTAAACGTATTATTTTCAAATTATAAAAGATACAAAAAAAATTCAACCTTGTTAGAAGAAAGATGCCTGCCACTTCATGAGAAGAACATCACAGGCAAATTCGCTTCTTGGATTTCCTCCGACGGTTAGAATCTCCACAACGGCGCTGCGAACTCCGAAATCAAATCAGCTTGGAGAAGAGACGACAATGGGCCACTTGTTTGAATGTTCGACAAGGATAGAAGCGCGAATAGTGGGAGGGTTGCCTAGCTCCCCGGTATAACGTATTTAGTTTTGTCTTTGTCGAGCTTGCGCGAATTATGTGGTGATTGGTGCTACGCTTGCGCTTGTCTAGCGGCGAAGTTTCTTCAGACTGCCAACAGAGGCTCTGAAGGTAAAGCACTTGGGGGAT
This sequence comes from Eupelmus urozonus, assembly GCA_900480035.1. NCBI lineage: Eukaryota > Metazoa > Arthropoda > Insecta > Hymenoptera > Eupelmidae > Eupelmus > Eupelmus urozonus. The sequence continues at coordinate 2,617 of UELX01004177.1, forward strand.
TCCGTCGAGCAGACCTTGTCCATCTGGTAAATTGTCCCTATTCCGTTATATATATAGACATGGATCTTGTTTCTTTCGTGCTCCGAAAGACTGGAACAGTGGCGTTTTGTGTCGTACTTTAGCAGGTACACGGCAATCGAGTTTTTGCCGTTAAACTTTTCTTTTCTTTAATTTTACCATGTTGTCGGCCGATTATTCGTAAAAATCGCGTAACATGGTATTTTTCAGCCAGTTACTGCTGTATAATTTTTTTTTAACGCCACACAATTAGTATTTATTAAATATTCCCCTATCTGCGGGAATCGTATTTTTTTATCTAACCAAGAAAAGCAGAAGCAACAATTATTTTAAACATGATCCCGGTGATAAATATTTTATTTTCTCATTGTAGAAGTAATATTTATTTGATCGTTGGAGTCTGCGTAGGTCTTAGTATTAGTTTACTCTTTGCTCCGATTGAAATCAACGACTGTCAAGATTTAGAAGAATCTCTGCCTTACTCTGTAAACAGTAATGAAATTATTGACGAATATGAACCAAAAATTAATATGGAGGCTAAGCCTCAAAAAGCTAAGAAGGTTCCAAAAGTATTCGTTAGACCAAGGTATTATTCAACGGAACTAGGAATTCGTGAGAAGATATTTGTTGGTGTATTAACAAGTCCAGAGTATCTACATAGCCGAGCCATTGCCTTGAACAAAACAATTACACATTTAGTAGATAAAGTTCGATATTTTATTTCCATACCTGAAGGAACAAAACCAAATGTATCATTGCCAGGAATTGTGGGTTTTACAGATACAAGAAGTATTTTGCAACCATTTCATGCACTGAAATATATAACTGACAATTATTTAGAAGATTATGATTATTATTTTTTAGTTAAAGATACTAGTTATGTTAATGCTAGAAAATTAACCAAGTTAGCAAATAAAATTAGTGTTAGCCAAGATGTTCATCTTGGAGTTCTCAGTGATGATATATCATATTGCTCTCTAGGTAAGAATTAAAATATTTTTAATTATTATAAAATAAAATAGCTTTCAAGTTTTCATTAATGCTTTTAAATATTCTTAACTATATTATATTTTAAATAAAATTTATAAAACGGCAGTAAAACCTAATTGATCTATAGATATATAATATTAAACAAGTATATTAATGTATTGTTTTTGTTTTAAAATATATTTATACAAAATCTTTTGTAATTCTTTTAAACAAAAAGATAAGTGTATCAAACCAGTCCAATTACTCACTCTTTTATAATATTACTTTTATTATAGTTTATTGATTTTGTAATGAAATATTGTTTTAATATTAATTTCATTTTATTTTTCAGATGGTGGTATACTATTAAGTAATTCTGTAATAAGAAAATTAAAAAATAATTTAGATTGGTGTGTAAAAACTACTTTTTCCTCATCTGATGATGTAAATTTTGGTCGGTGTATAGTACACTCTGCATCAATTCCTTGTTCAAATTCAGCCCAAGAGGAATTATTTATGTCAACAAAGTTAAACATAACTTTTGATTATGAAAATAATTTTACTGAACTATCTTCACAAGAAAATTTTCAGAAATCCATTACAGTGTACCCTATTTATGACCATCTGGTTATTTATAAGTTAAACACTTATTTTGCAAAAGTAATTATATTTTTGTAATTATGTTTTTTATCCATTCACAAAATATTTATGTTTTAACTTAATGAGATTGTTTTTTATTTAAGATTGAACTAGTCAGAGTAAAGAAAGAAATTGAGAGAATACGAGAAGAAATAATAAAAACAGCTAATTTTACTCCTAAAAATCAACATGATTTCAGTTGGCCAATTGGTAATCAACCAGGAAATAAAGCTATCAATCGTTTTGACATTTTAAGATGGACTTATTTTAACATGACTCATGTTTTTCTTGATACTGATTTTGAAACTGTTAAAGAATTAGATAGCAATCAAAAGGAAGATATAGATCTTGTTGTTAATGCAACTGTTGAAAAAATTATAGAAAATGCTGAAAATAAATTGAAATTTAATAAACTACTTAATGGATATTGGAAATTTGATTCTTCAAGAGGAGTAGATTATATACTTGATCTCAATTTTGTCACAAATTCAGGAGTAGAAGTTAATAAAAGAATAGAAGTCTGTAAGCCACTAGGCAAAGTTGAAATATTGCCTGTTCCATATGTTACAGAGAATACACGAATAAACATGATTGTAATAGTTGATTTGCACAAAAAAGAAGAAGCCTTATCATTTTTAGCTCACTATGCAGATGCATGTATGGATCGAAAGGATAAAATTATGCTGACAGTGGTAATTGTTAATAACAGTTTTAAAATGTAATTAAAATTATTTTATTTTTATCAACATTAAAAAATTTACAATATTTTAAGGTTTTATTGTACAATCCTGGATATGCATCAAAGGGAAACGAAGATATTTTTTATCAAATCAAACAACGTGCCTTATTTATGACTGAAAAATATAAAAAAGATCAATTGAAAGTGACATGGCTTTCAATTCGGCTGCCCACTATTTCCAGTTTTGTAGAAATTGAACCATTATTAAAAATTGCAATTGCCGATTTATATGTTAAAAAATTTTCTTCTGATAATTTGGTACTGTTTGCAGACACTAGAATGGAGTTAAAATCTGAGTATTTAAATAGAGTAAGTCTTTTCAATAGTAGAAAAATACAGATAACTGTAAAAAGTTTCTTTATTTTTAAGAAAATTATTAATCCTATGATTTATAATTTTTAAATGTTTTTAATTTTCTACAGGTACGCATGAACACTATCAGCCAATGGCAAGTTTTTAGTCCAATTCCTTTTGTACAATATCATCCCGACATCGTTAACTACGATGCAAGTAATAAGCAAGTTGAATTTGATATTATTCATAATCATGGACGATATGATGAATATAATTACGATTCTGTATCATTTTACGCAAAAGATTACATGACAGGTATAGAAATATAAAAATTATTATAAAAGTTATCTTTTATTTTAGTAAACGTTCAAGTTTAAAAATTTATATTTTGTACATTTCAGTGCGAAAATCTATCGAAAATCAAGTACCCCTAGTGCGAACTGACAAAGATATCGCAAGTATCTTAAAGTTATCACAAGCTGTTTCTATTGGCTCACTATTCGAAATGTTCGTTGTCTTCAGCAATTTGAATCCTTTTCGCGCTGTAGAACCGGCCTTAAAACTCAGATACAGAGAAGTTAATTGTATTGGCACGAGGAATAATATCACTCTTAACATGTGTTTAAAGCAAAGAAACCTTCAACTGGGAAATCGTGGTCAGCTATCAAGACTGATATTGGACTATAAAGAGCATCACTGAAATATGTTTTTGACTTTACATCATACAAGAAGGACCAAATTTTATTGTGATAAGATAAATAAATAAATCAAGTTCCTGTTGAAGTATAATATACAATAGCTGGGTATCTACTGAAAATAGTTTAATGTAAATAGTTGTTAAGTAAAAATATTCAATTTGAATCTTTATATATATATAATATATATGTAAAAGATATATACATTAGAACACGCAAATATATATACAGAAATAATATGAGGTACTGGATGCAAAAACATCTGTATTTTTTTATTAAAAGACATTGGATTGTTATTGCACCTAATGCCTATTCATATATATTTGTATGCGTGATTATGTGCATTACCTACATTTGGAAAAAAAAGTACGAAATATATTAATCAACTTATAAATTTATTAACAACTTCAGTAAAAGAAATAGTTTACTAAAGAGTTATATATACATAGATTTATAATGGAACAAATTTTATTGCAAGATTGTAAATTTAATCATTTTTCTCTATTTACAAAACTTTACATTAAAATTAGTTGTAAAGATTGACATAAAGGCACAAAAGTAATGACAATTTTAATAAACCACTTCCTACTTAATATAAATTATTCAAGAAACATTTCCTTATGTTTATTTAAGTCTCATGTTATTTCTATTTTTTTTTAGAAAATAAAGTGTATAAAAATACTTTTTCAGATTTTTTTTGGGTTAAACTATTTTAAACAAGTACCCAGCAAACAAAATATGAACATGACAAATCGGCAAGACCTTTTTTTTTTTATTGATTTAAAGGTTCAGCCCACACAAGATCGTAGCATATGAGTTTAAAATAACAATAAATCGTTATAAAAGCCCTAGTACCCTATACACTTTCTGGCGTGTTCGCCATTTGTTTCTTTATCACGACAACCTTATTAACAAGGAAGAAAGATAGGCTGTCGTTCATTCATTACTGCAATAAAAACTAAAGTACATATCGTGCAGTTTGAAAAGATCTCATTTGTTCTTTTCTTTTTTCCATTTTTTCTTCTATAATCAAACAGTTCAAAGTATGCGTATTCTCATGAGATTATAAAAGAAAGCGTTATGGCTTACATCACTTTGTCTCGACAACACATAGAGTGATCTAGACAAAACAAAATGAAATATCACTATACGAGTACTATAGAAGAATAACATTTCAAACGACCTTTTTTCGCTTTGCAATTCTGTGCAAAAAATCAAAGATACTCCATTTTGAAAGACACTTGTAAAGAAATCACGTTACTTTACAGAAAAAAATGAGAATATTGTTTAAATTTAAACTAAAATTCGGCATCCTTTTTACAAGTCTTTCGGAATGTGTATCAATTTCTTAATCACTATCCGATTCCGATTCTGATAGTTGTAAATCTTCATTTAGTAAGTTTGGCATTGGTAATGCTGGAGACGTTCTCGTACCATTCGCTGCATGTCCTAAAATTAGAAATAATTTTTTAGTTATAAAATGACTAGTTAATTATAAAATTATATAAATTTAAATTATAAGCATCTCTGTAAATTACCATTAACTTTTGGAACTTGCGTTGGTTTTTCTGGTTCCGATTCGCTATCAGAACTATCAGAACTTGAACCACTAGAACTGGAATCACTTAAAATGCCTACTTCATTATCTATAATAGGGACTTTAGCAAAAGGCTTTTTATTCACAGCTGGGGAATTAGTTCTTGGAGGAGCTGTTGAATGTGGTGCGGGTATAGAGACAGAAGAAGATGATGACGCAGGAACCGATAAAGAAAAATCATCATGTTCACCGATCATTGGAAGGCTTCCTGCACTTGTTTGTGAAGGCATGGCTGAAGAACTGTAATTAAATATTTACAAAAATTTTAAGATATTGTCTTTCTATATTTTTCTATATTTTTTTCATAAAATTAATACAAAATAATTTTACATATTGAATAATACAAAAATAAATTACTGCTGCCTTATGTTTTATTTTTAGGTTAAATCAAAATAATTCTGTGGTATAAAAATTGTTTTATTCTCTGAAAATAAAAGAAATTTATAATTTTTTCTAGAATGACATTGATATTCTTATGTCATCTTAAACAAGAATTTAAAAATCAGAAAAATTTAAAAAGTAAAATTATAAATTGATATAAATGTCAAATCACTTCTGCAGAAGTAACTAGAACTTTTTATTGGACATCAAAAGTTATAATTTAATTTTTATTATTTTTTAAATTTCTCTGAATATGTAGAAAAAAATGTATATTATATATTTATTATTTGTTTAAATTATGTAAAACTTAAAGATATTTTAAAGCTAATAAAAAGTAAAAAATTTGTATAGAGACATACCTAGGGCTAGAAGTTGAATTTGCAGATGGAGGGCTTTTTCCATGATAAGAGGCACGTTGAGGACTTTTTTTAGGATGTAACTGATGACTTGGCTCCCTTTTCTTCCCACTTGTGACTTTAGTTCTACTTTTCGTTCTCCCATCAGTCGGACTTTTTCTCGTTTCTATAGGAGTGATAGGTCTGATTGAGGAACTGGGAACTGATAAAAGGGGTTGGGATTTGGGTTCAGACCTAATTGTAAAAATAAGTTTATCATTAGAAACGTTTGAAGGAAAACCTTAGTTGCAAAATTCCATTAGTGTTAAGAGCATCGAGCATTAAAATATAGGAAAATGTATAAAGATTTGAAGCAAGACGCAAAAGCGCAGCTGGCTCACCTGGTCTTTTTAACTTGTATGTTAGAAGACAACCTCTCTAACGTAATTTCTCCAGTATTCCTATCGATAATAAGAACACATTCCTTGTGATATGGTCTCTGTGAACCTTTGAATACTGTGTGTGGAATGCCAGCTCCATCCAAATGTGGTACTGTCACTGTCATTGTGTTATTGGCTCCGACGTCAACGGTTGCCATTTTCGATACATCCACACTGGCAGGCTTGAAATCATCTAAACCAGAATAAGACAAATAAGTCAGTCATTAAGTATTTGTTGTCCCAGCAGAGTGTCAAAAGAAGCAGGCACCAGCGAAGAGAACAATGGGCTCACAGCTGTTTGCACCAAAGTGACTCTCCCTGTCGCTCTCAGCTGTTAAGTGTCGAATCGATGGTGGGCCTTACATTTCAAGGTGTGAAAAGCAGTGGACTTGTCGCTGGAGGTGAAGGTTGGTCCTAGCTTGAGCTCCCTTACCCCGGGCCCGAGTCCGAGCTTCTCAGCCATATCACAGGCCACACCGTTCACGTTCGCTTCGTGCGGCCCTGCGATCGACTTCATTTAACTCCTATGTAGAAAGAAGAGGTGCGTGTGCGAATCCAGGGTGATGGAGGCAGCTGCCGCGCCGAGGCACCAGTGTACAAACTACGACGACGAGGACGACGACGGCTCTCGAGGAAGTCTCTCTCTCCCGAGGATGCGGAGGACGTCGACGAGGAAGTGGAGGAAGATAATTGAAGAATTAAGCGAGCGAGCGATATGCGAGAAAAAATGATCGAGAGCAAAAGAGAGAGAGAGAGGGAGAGAGATTGAGAAAAAAGAGAGACGGGGCGAGAGCTTTTGCGGGGCCGAGTCTTCGGGCGAGAGAGTGAGTGAGTGAGAGAGTGAGAGAGAGAGAGCGAGAGAGCTTCGCCACTTAATTTTTCGGGAGGGTCACGGACGGGCGGCCGGGGTGGGGGAGGGCCTGACGCGCGCGAGCGATTACTAGCTGGACGGCACTCTCCGACGGCGTCCCGGGCCGAACTTTTCACATTTTTCAGTAACAGCTGTTCCAATTTTCCCTTCGGCTAGCAGACGGTTTCATCACAGCTCTCTCTCTCGCTTGCGCGCTGCTGCTGCTCTGCTGCTGCTGCTGCTCTGCTGCTCTGCTGCTCTGTACGTTGCCTGCTGCTGCTGCTGGCTGGCGCTCTCGGCGCTCTGCTCCGCTGCTGCCGCCACCGCCGCGCCGCTACTGCTGCGCTGCGCTCGCTCTCTGCTCTCTGGCTCTCTGTGCGCTCTCTGCTCTCCACACACACTCACCGACCGAGAGAGACCAGAACACACTTTTGCTCCTTCTCTCTTTCTCTCGTTCGCACTGTGTTTCTTATATGTTATGTATCTCCGTCTCAGCACGCGCCAGCAGAGCACAGAGAGACACACAGGCAGGCACTCACACACTCGGGGGGGATTTATATTGTGCGTATTATTTAGCAGGAGAGAGAAAAGCGAGCCCGAGAGAGAGAGGGACGTGTATATACATACGTCCTCGCGCCAGCGCGTTTCTCTCTCTCTCTCTCTATCTCCGGCTCTCCGCGGCGGCGGCGGCACGCGCGATTTCGAAACTTACGCGCGTTATGTATCTATACATACATATATATATATATATACTACGCCGTCGTCGTCTCACGTGTACGAGTGAGAGAGAGAGATGCGCGTTTTATATATCAGGCGCGCTCTGTATTATTTCGAGAGAAGAGCCGCCTTGACTGGAGCTGCGCGATCGACTGCAGCTCCCCCGGGAGAGGCCCCGTAGCCGCATACACGCAGCATATCCCGTTGACCCGATTTGGCCAGAAACCTGCAGCCGTGTGCTGCTGCTGCTGCTGCTGTCCCGTCTGTCGAATAGTGTCGCACGGAGCGTTCGGTAGTCTCTCTCTCTCTTGCGCTGTCCCTCTCCCGCCCGCCCCTCTCTTCTGACACTGTGCGCGCCGATATATAATAGCTCTCTATACCTCTCCGATATATCTGTCTATCTCGCTCTCTCTCTAGGTAGCAATACCGAACTCTCTCCCTCTCTGCTGTCTCTCTTCGGACACGCTCGTATCGGACCCCCACCCGGATTTGGAAAAGTTCGCACTCGAGAATATATCTGTCTGTACGCGCGCGTGTCTGGGGCATATACATGCACACCTATATAAGCGACACTACCTTACGGCCGTTATAAGCCAGGCAGCGAGAGTGAGACGGAGCGAGGAGATCGGCAGAGCCAGAAACACGGCCGCACGCGTGATGTGACCTTCGGAAAGGCAACAGCAGCAGCCGCGCACTTATACGAATTTTAGGCTGCCCCGCGCCGCTCTCAGGTGATTGTATATACACATACACAGCTATATATACGACAAGTACACGAGCAAGAGAGAGCGATGCAATCTCCCAGCGCGCGCGCGCGCGCTCGGTACGTGTTATTATAACGATCGCCGCGCGAAATCGGCGCGGGCGCGCGCGCTCGTTACGCGATATGGCTTGTAATACGGGAGTTATGCGCGCGGCGAGAAAAGAGAGGAAAGGGGCCGTGCGCGCGCGCGGAGAGCACGAAAAATGAGCGCAGGGGTATGTGTCTCGAGAGCGCGGTGTAGAGCGCTGTATATAGGTATATTTGGAAACGAGAGTTTCATTGAGAAAGGAGAGTGGCGCGAGAGAGCGAGCTCGATGGAATTCGACTTTTTTTGGGAAACGGCCGCGCGCAGCGCCCGAGAGAGCCGTTGTTTAAACGCTGCTCGCACCGCGGCATTGTAAAAATATGCTCGCGCCGCCAAGTCGGGAGGTATGACGCTTTTTTCTCTCGGCCTGCCGGAGATGGCTTTATTTATAGATCTGCAGGTACAGCAGCGCGGTGTATTTTGTACGCGCGGTTCGCTTGCTGGGAATGCGATTTGAATTTACCGGTTTTTCGAGGGTTCGAACGCGGGTGGCCGTTTGAAAGGGCGCAGCTGATTGGCTGGCGGGTAAGGGTGGCGCCGGGTATTTTTCAGTTTCGGAGCAGCTCTGTTATACGGCGGGCTGGCTGTTACTTGGCAGAGGTGATTTTTAGCTTTTATTGGCCGCTCGAGCCAAAATAATATTGTTTTACAGAAAGCGAGAAAAATAAGGCGCTGGGAGCCTTGTAACTCTTCTAGAAAGTTGCGAAAACAAGATTTTTCTAATCATAGAAGAGAGGATATAGTCCTTTGTTCGTCAAACTATTCGCCGCGATCGAATGTGTTAAATACGTATAATTAACGATCGTATCGGGGTTTTAATGTATATAACTATGAAGCCAATTTGTGAATGCAGAATGTAGACAGGTATACTATAGTGTAGCAAAGTGTACATTATAATGTCGGCCAATGTTCTGAATGAGTCACTTTAAAAGCCACGATAAAACTTTTCCTCGAAAAAATAAATTGACATACATTTTATTGAGATTTGCTAGTCGGATTGCTCGCTTTAAAGTCAATTAACGGAGACAGTTGGCTTTTGTTGGAACATCGGCGAAAAGCATAATATCGATTAATTCACGTCGATTTGATTTAAAATTCTATTGAATAAGTCTGTTTAGACTTCGCTTTGATAAATGCGTAGGAAATTTTTGTGCGCGCTTTAAATCAAGAAATACTTCGCATTACCATAAGTATGCCAGTTTCACGATTAAACCGATTCTTTATACCTTTCTTACTGTTTGCCGATTCGCCGAAATGACATTTCAAATCTGTGCAAAGATTAACGGGCGTTTTTTCAAACGTATCTTTTGCTTGATGAAAGTAAAATTTTTGAAACTTTCTTATTTATACAGTCTTTAAATTAAAAGCCATCGGTCTCTATCATTTTCTATCGGCATTTAAAAAAAGTGTCAATTTGAATATTTTTTATTCGAGATCGCAATAGACAAATATTTGAAAAATTAGCAAAAATGATATGAAAAACTTATTAAATAATATTAATAATGACAATAATCATAATAATAATAACAACAATAATATGTTTTTCAATTATGTTTACACTACTTTTTCATCAAATAAAATTATGTAAACGAATGTACACATTCGCGTTTCAAGTGAGCTATGAAAAATATAGGATTGTTTTCGTTTAAAAAGTACAGATGTGGAAGAGAAACATATAAACGTTCTGACAGATTGCCAATAAGCCAAGCAGAAAGTATACATTATTGGTAGCTGTGAGCTAGCGCTTCTAGTGGCCGAGCTCTTAAACTATACGCGCACGATCATAGAAACGCCGGGCAAGAGGAGAACTGGAGAACGTATGTCTATAGAGACAAATACATTAGTTTTCACCTTCTATAGATTGTTTAATTTTAAATACGTTTATTTGAATCATTAGAGATACCGGAAGATACTACATTAACGTTATATTTTCCAGCACTAACTCGATACTATAAACTATAAAAATGTTATGAAGAAATGCTCGATCGTCTGAAAATCAAAAGTGCTTACAAATTATCATAGCTCTAGAGACGTATAACTATTGAAAACGGAAGTACCTGTAATTTCTTGAAAAATTAAGTACTCCTACGAAAAATCCGTGCTTGCACATTCTGGTCCCAGACATACGTTCCCCATATACTTTGCCTCGTCGCAGGGGGTAAAAGTATCCTTCCCTTATGCGCTCGGCGATTCCGAGAACGGGCTTATAATTCGCAAGCTCGGACGCTAGAGGCGCTCTAAAAAATTGCAAGTAGATCACCAGTTCTCCAATCGGCAACTAAAAATTCTCTGCTCCGACTTGATCGGCAATCTTCGTACTCGTATTTGGTTACTGTTAACAAAAATAATATAATGGTTGATGAAAATAGTCAAGAGAAATTTTTGTTAACACAAAAAGTTGATAAAATAACTGGAAGTCAAATGAAAGAAATGGAAGTTATGAAGGTATGATGATGAAAAAATATATTTTGAAAGGTATTTTATTTCGGATAAATTTGAGCGCAGATGGAAGATGGACTTACTATAAAAATGTTGGAACGAGAATATTTGGAAAAGAAACGGAACTTTAGTTATTCGCAAAAGAAATTGGAGGAGGCAAGCAAAAAATCGTCTACTCAATCCGAAATTGTTAATCAACTTGATCTAGCTAGCAAAGCTCTTGTAGAAAAGTAATTAATATTAATAAAATTTGTATATGTTTTATAAATTAAATAATTAAGAACATTAAGGAAATTAATGGAATCAATAATTTAATAAATTAGAATTTTAATAATTTTAAGGTTTCAAGAACTGAAAAAATTTCAAAATGAAGTTATACTAGTTAATGTTAATAACGCGGAAAAATCGTCAATTGCACGGAAAAATAAAAATATTGAGTTATTAAAATCTCTTCAATTGATGATTAAACAAGAAAACTACTCAAAGCGTCTTAATAAAGAAATTTCAGAAAAACAAAATATATTAAACAGTGACGGTAACAACTGCATTTTGTATATATATACGAATTTACAAATAATAATATAAAATTATATACAAGATCCGCATGAATTTTTATTAAAAACTAATTGCATTTTATTTAATATAAAGTTAAAAAACAAATTGATGAAAGGAAGCAAGTTAGCAACAATGTAAATGTAACGTCAATACAATTGAAGGAAGAGTTCGAAATGTTTCAAAAGAAGTTGAGACAAGAAGAGGTTGATAATCAACTTGACAAAAATGTTGAAGAAAAAACTAAAAGGTTTTTATAAATTTTATTTTATAAATTATAGATACTACTTATTAAATTCGCAAATTTCTAAGTTTTGCTTTTTACACTTTCTATTTTTAAAGAATTATTCAGTTAGAAGCAGATGAAGAAGTATTTCAAAACCAGTTTAAGCAAGATATTGATGATTTAACTAAAAAAAGGAATAATCAGCTTCAAGTACGTATTTTATATCCATATATAAGTTATGCTCAAGTCATAAGAATTATTTCTAAATATTTTTAAATGAACAATTTTTGTTTTTAGGATTTGGAAAATAATAAAAAGATTTCAGAAGACAGAAAAGCTACTGTATTAAAATTAGAATCGGAATTGTTATCAATTGAGTGAGTATAAGTGTATTAATTTTAACATTTTTATAACTTAAAAATATTTCATTTTTAATTTTTTAACTAAATTTTAAAATAAACTGAAATTATTAAAACTTAAAAAGAAATTATTTAACATTAAAAAAGTTTTTAATATTTTGAATTTAATTTATAAATTACTATAAACTTGTTTTTATTTAATATAATATTTTTGAAAATAATTAAATTTCGATTTTAGAAAAAATCGTATTGAGAAAAATGAAGATCTTGAAAAATTACTAGCCAAAAAGGAAAATATTCTAAAAGAAGTACGTAGTTTTTTTAAATAAAAATTTTTTATTTTTTCTCTCATAATATTAGTAACTGTTAAAATTTTATTATTTTCATTATAAATAAGAAAGAATTATTTAAACCCTTTATTTTAGGTAATGGTTAAGCGTGAAACTAAGGAGTATTCTAAAAAAGAATTTGAAGAAAATGTAAAAAAGCTTAAGGATGAACTAGATAAATCCACTACTGAATTACAAACTCTGTACAGTAAGTTTACAAAAACCGAAGATGATTTACATACTCAATTAAAAAGTTCAATGGGCAAATATGATGAAAAAAAGAAATTGCTAAAAAAGTTGGAAAACTATCAAAATAATTTTACGAAATTAAAAGAATTAAAAATAAAAAAACAGAAAGAATTATTCAATTATGATAAAGAACTTCAAGATAAATTAAAAAAAATAACTGAAGAATTAGAAAAGCAAGAGCAAATTTATTTAACAAACAATAAAAAACAAAGTGAGCTTGATCAGAAAATAAAGGAATTGCAAGATAAAAGAAATATTAGTAAAGAGGAGTTAGAAACAGTTGATGAAATTCAAACTAATGTAGTAAACAATGAACCCAACGTTTCTGAAGTTGAATTAAAAAGTTCACAGCTTGGAAAAGTATGAAATAAAATATGTGTTTATCTAATCAATGAATTAGGTAGATATAACTATGAAATAATTTTTAATACAAATCCTTTTATAGGGTACACAATCAACGAGTCCCCAGAAAAAAACAATTTATTCTACTGACAAAAATGAGTTTGATGTAAGTGATGCTAATAAGAGAAGTTTACAGACACCCAAAAAAGTAAGAAAGTTTATAAAAAATTTTTTGCAATATTGGGGGTTATTCGCGACAATATGACGTATATTATAGCGGTATAGCGCCAGTGATCGCATCGCCTACTTGCCATCAAGGCGCTGCCGCGCCTTTTAATATACATCATTATAAAAATAAGCTGAAAATAATACATATACATTAATTTTAAGTTGATATTTGATTCAATAATAAATATTAAACTACATTCTGCTTTATTACATATATGTATACCTATAGGTATCACCTGCAGTAAATTCACAAAAGAAATCTATTTATTCCATGGAATTAGATGATTCTGAGGAATCCGATGAGGAATTCTCAATAAAAAATATAGTTGCAACAAAAGTACATGTATTTCAATTCAATAAGTCTAGAATACTTAATAAAAAATAAATAATATTTTTATTTATGATTTCTTTACTTTTCAGTCAGGAGAACTAGGAGCAACCCCTCATAAAAAGCCAATTTATAATTTAAATCGGGATGACGACAATATTGAAAAAAATGTAAGTGTTGAGAATATCAATTATTGTTATTAGAATAAAGTTTATGTACAAATAAAGTAAAAATATAGTTAAGAAGTACCGTATAATCAGACTTTTCTAATGAATATTTTTTATTATTGTTTGTAATTTATTTATAACAAAAATTATAACAAATTTTTCAGTTCGAACATAAATCACAAAGCGAGCAGCTGTTTGATGTGTTACTAACAAAAACACCTTCTTCATCTCCAAAAAATGCAAAAGATACGGTAACTTTTTCTATTATATTTACTGTTTGGAAATATGTTCTGAATTATTTTTTAAATTAAATAGGCAAAATTAAGGCAAAATTATACGTTCATTGTTTTTTTAGGTTGAATTTTAGGTTTACATTTTAAAACTTTTAAGTTTTTGGTAAAAAATCAGTTATTTCTTAAATTTTTGCAATAATTAGATTTTTAAATTAATAAGGCAATTTTGGGGCATGTTGCGATAATTATGTAAATTATATTGAAAAAATTATTGATCTTTTTCTACAGGACATGTGGCCACATAAAATTCTCATTTTATGATTTAGCCATTAGACAACGTTTAATATTGTAGTAAAAATTCAACCATAATAATACATGTAAATGTACAGTTTACTGAAAGAACATCAATAATTAACGTTTCTAGAAGGAAAATATTCATTTAATTCAGTTTTGGCCCATGTTCAATTTTGCTCTAGTTTTTCCTACTTTTTTCGGAGTTACAAGCAATTTTAAGACTTTAATTTTGAATAAAAATCTTATTAGCTAAAATTTGTTTTAAGTTGTATATTATATTGATAATTACATTTTTTACAGGATGTGTTTAAAATACCACAAACATATACGACACCAATCCGGAAGAAGTACACACAGTCTAAGAAATATTGAAACTTATTGAATAAAGAATAAATTAATTAATTTGCTATTATTTAGAATTTAAAATATTAATTATTTTGTATAATTTATAATTTACCAAATAAATCGAATGATTAGCTTAAGATATTAACATAAATCTTTTCATTACATCATTTTAAAATAATTGCGCTCGAACAATTTGCGCATGCGCTAATGCTAAAAAATACATAAATTACTATATGTATTGTTATGATGTTGCTACTATACGTATATACATTTCTAGATGTATATATACATAGTCTGCGCTCACTGTACAGTTGTTGCACGTTATAACTTCAAGAGGTTATCCGGTGAGAAAGTAAGTACCTAAAAAATTTATATATTTTATGATTGCAGATCACAAATTACAGATATAGATATCGATTATTATTAAATAAAAAATTCTATATCAGATAATCATTTTAACTTTTGTTATAAATACATATTAAAAAATTTATAAATACATATTAAAAATATAGTAAGATCAAATTTTAAAACAAGTTTTTTTTATTTACTTCAAATGCTCTATTAGATAGTAATGAGCTACTCAATAAATTTGTATAGATATGTTAAGATACGTCAATCTGTAATTCAATAATAGATTTAACTAACCTATATTTTTGTTTTGAAAGCTAATAATGAAAAGATTACAAAGATAGATAATGTTACATTAAAAAATGTGAGCATACACTTTATTAACTTTTACTGATAAACAATAAGTTTTACTTAGTTTAAACGTAATTAACTGTATATTTTCATATTTATATTTTTACAGATATATAAGAATAAACAATGGCTAGTGGACCTCTGCGTGCACCTCTCCGTAGCTTTGATTACAATAAAATGGCTAATTATGCAGCTGGAACAGTGGTTGTAGCAAGTGTAACTTCATTTTGTTTAGAATATCTACCACATACAATCTTTCTTGATCGTTACAAAAATATTATACAAATGTGTAGGTAATAAAAACAAATATTAACAATTTTATATAATTGCCAGAATTATTTTTAGTTTATTTATATTTGGTTTATTATTTTAGGCTCGGAGAAGGGGTTCCATTACATAAAAATATGGAGAAATTATTTGACGAAGTTGTTGAAGATCTAAAAATAAATCAACGTGAAAGGAAATTCTTTAAACCTTTTACAGTTGTTGGATTTGATGTACAACATGCAGGTATTGGTGGTTACAGATTTGGTTCAATAATTGGCATTCCAAATAATTATTTGTATGAAGATAAGTTTTCTATTGACACTAAAGATATTAAAATTGGTTATGAACGAGAGCCATTAAATATGTATCATCCAGCTACAGATAATCTGTTAGACTCATTAGTTCTTTCAAAAAAAGCAAAAAAATTTGGTATTGCTCGAGAAATATTAATGAGCCAAAAACAATTACCATTATATCGTGGTATTGAGTCACCTCTTATAATTGCTGCAACAGTTGGTTTATGTGACTTTTTAAGGACGTCACTAAATTTATATCGAAAGCCACAAGCATTCAGTTTTATTGTTTTTGGAACAGCAGGATTCCTAGGTTATTCTGTTTGGTTTCAAATAAGAGATATCCTTACTAAATACTTTGAGAAATCAGTAGATGAAGAGTTAGCAAAACTTGGACCAGATTATGTTGAAGGTGGTAAAGAATTTTATGAAAAGCAATTGAAAAGAAATGTCGCTCTCCGAACTTTATTAGGTGAACAAGGAGCCAAAAAGTTTAACAGGGATGGAGATGAAATATTTTTTATTCGCCACAAAAAGGTTCCTTTAACACATAGGAAACAGTTTTTCACCGAATTTCAATTTGAAACAAATGAGCCACAGGCTGCATAATAGTTTTTAAATAATTTTAATTATTAGTATGTAATTAATTAATTTTTAAATTGTAAATGAAATTCTATAACTAGTCGTAAAACATTGTTTATTTGTATATAAGATTTCTAAATAAAACAATATAATTACA
>UELX01004178.1:0-19226 GCA_900480035.1 Eupelmus urozonus
AAATAATAAAAGTTTGTCTCAAGAAAATAAAAATTTTTATTTTCTTGAGACAAACTTTTATTATTTTATTTTTTTTAGTTAACTATAAAATCCAGAAATAAAATTGTATTAGAATTATTAAAAAATATATGATAGCAATAAGACATAATTATAAAATTAGTTAAATGAATAATTTTAAATAAATGACAAACATTTAAGGTTATTTTTTGTATAAATAACTAATTTTCAGTTAATACAATATTATATGTGTACATAGGTGAGTGTGTATGTGTATGTAAATTGCTTTTTTTATCTATATTCAACTTGTTTTCTTCATTCTTAGTTATATGTTTGAATATAATAAAACTGTTAATTTTATGAATCACAAAAAATTAACTTATCTTAGTTATTTTAGAATAAATGAAAATGTATAAAGACAAATAATATGACCGACTTACTATATTTAAATGATAGAATAAGTGAAATTAGCTATATTCAGAAATAATTAATAATTGGTGATTTTATTTCATAAAAATGTACCTTACTTTTATTTTTGTTTCAATAAATTGTACTCTAGGTCCAGTTTTATAGCTTTTAGTGTAACGAATACGTTTTACTATAGTTTGCAGTAAGAGAAAAAAGTATATCTTAGTGATTACTATGATTATATTCATTTTAGTGCCCTAATGAATTAATTAATTAAATGTTAGATTTCAACTTGTATCCGCTAATTTCAAGATTTAATTTTTAAACATCAAAACATAAATTTCTCGCAAACATCAAAATTATCAAAATTGATCCTAAACTTAAATTATTAGTTATATCATTCTTCAAAATAAGAATTTAAAATTTTGTAGTTAGATACCTTGAACATATTTATATATTATAGATTAGCAATTCTACTATCCTTTACTTTCTGAGTATAGATAATGATGAAAAATTATTCTAAGAAAACTAAGCAAATCATAATGAATGACCATTTTTAGATGGTCCATTTGTTTCCAGGATTTTAACACGATTAATCAGCATCGCACACCCACTTAGTCCAAATAGACTTATTATCAATTAATTGAAATAAAATATTCTTATATAAGGAAAGAAGCGCGCGCTATTTTTTAACTTTGATTTTTTTTCTCCCGCTTCTCTTTTTTCCTCATCCAAGGTCGAGCGTATGTAAATAGAAAGATACTTCTTTTTACATACACATAGCCGTGGCTGCTTGTAGCTTTTATTTCTGATTCTTATCTCGTGTTATTAGAGGAACAAGTCGAGAGATACATTTCATAATTCATAAGTACTCTTTTTACCAAAACAGCGTACCGTTAATTTTTTCACCTAAAAATTATGCCTAAAAATACAAAGCGGCTTTTTTCGAAATTCGTAGCCGCATTCGCAAAGATTTCGAAGACAATGACGAAATGAATTGTCTAGCATTCAGAATCTCGAGAATATCAAATTCACGTAATTATTCTACATCACAAAGTGTAGACTATGAGTAAGCGAGATGCAATCGCCGCTGCGCCGACGCAACTGTGCCAGCCGTCAGTGCTCGATTAATCCAAAGCTGCACAATTAAAGAAGAGGAAAACATTTTTTTTTTTTTTTTGATTCTTCGTAAGTTGTACTTCTTTTCTTTTTTCACTGGGTAAACGTGAGTTCGAGCACGTAATCCACTTCTGTAGTTGTACATATAATAAGTAAACATAATAAATTCGACAAACAAAGTCTATCTCTAACTATATTATTTAGCACCTAAAGCTACAGGTAAAAATGACACCAACTAAATCAGCATTAGACCCAATACTGTATTCATTCCTCGCAATCGCAGCTATTTCGTCAGCGCAACTAAATTTTCCAACGACAACAATTACCGCAATGCAGAAAATATTTCGGCCCGCCGGTACCTGTTTCGAAGCCAGGCGCGCTTTGCATAAGAAAGGAAATGAAGTCATTAGAAGTGAAACCGTTTACGCGAGAGCGCGGTCCCATGTCGTTGGAGCTAACAAAAGATTTTCTCGCGCTTTGAAGGCAGACCGCGTACATGCAACGTCGTTCCTCTTTTTTTTTTACGAGCCTCGCGTGTGTGCTTCCAAGTCTCGAGACGTCGTTTTTCCTTTCTCTCTCTCTCTCTCTTTCTGGACTCGGCCTGCGGAAGTGTGCGTATATATACGAGATTCTGGAGACGCCCGCTTGGCTTTTAGTGGCCGAATAAACGCGTGTGGGTGACCCTGACTCAAGGAGATCGCGCTCTCGCATCGCGTACGTGGTTTTAATGGCGATTTCGTTGCGGGTGTAGCCCATCTCACGTATATACACGCTCACGGCCAAGAAAACACACTTTCGGGCTTGACTATTTTTAGCTCTTGTTTCGCCCCTCTCCGGTCTTTCTTGACAGACGAGTCCCACTGAGCGCGATTGCGCTTATATGGGACTGACTCTTCGTTCGGTTGTACGGACTTTTGTCGAATCGAATTTAAATTGGCGACAATGGCTTTTCGAGTGCCGGCTCGAGGCTCATGAATAGGCAACGATGAGCGAGCGTGTTGGTTTAATAGCGAGCTTTGAGAATCGATAAGATGACTTTTGCGATCTATCACCCTTCGAATAACAGAGTTTTTTTATGGAAGGTTTAGTCATATACTTTGTGAAGAGATGATTATGAGCATCTTGATAGATTGTTTTTTTTTAAGCGGCTTTCGTTTCAGCGGCTGATTATACGAATTTTTCATTCAGTTTTTCTAACGAAGAGTAATCGAGAGAAGAATACTGATGCATTGACGAACGCGGAATGAATTATGTATCCGTTGAAATCGTAGTTAATTGCTGCAATAGTGTAGAATTAATTTTTCTCCGCGATAAAACTAGTTTTATGGTTTTAACGATATCAGTAGTATAGTAGTAAATACAATCCAACGGCTCGTAATAAAAAGCATGATTTTTCGAAATGCAGCTCCGATATCAACGCTGCATATGCAAACAATGTGAAGCAGCCTGCGCGGCTTTTATAAACCGATGATATCACACCTATGTAGATGCACGATAAGCGTTAGACAAAAAAAACAAGTATGCCATGATAAAGCTCGCACTATTTACTGCCCTCATAACTAAAAACCTTCCGTCGCAATAAAGCTCTCTTTAATTCATTTATTTTCAATCGAAATAACCAAAAATTTTATTATTTCATATTTCAAACGGACGATTATTCGCACTATATAGACACGTGAAAAATGTGCTACTGTACGAGAGAAGAGAGGACGGAACAACAGAGACACGAGACGCTGGCGGAGAGCGAGCACAGCAGCCCGATAATACGGGCGTTTGACCTCGCTATCGCCGCTGGACTACAATTCATCCGATGACGTACATATATAACTGGCGCGCTTGTTATTTAACCATCACCAGATTGTGTCTCTCTCTCTCTCTCTCTCTCTCTCTCTCTCTCGCGCTCGTATATATGCATGTGTGCTTTGCCGGAGGTTCGTTGCTTCCTTCATACGAAAATCGTTTTATCAGCTCCGGAGTAATAAACAAAAGTCTATTACCCGGCCTTTTTTACCATAACTGCTTTAAAATTAATCAACGAAAATTCTCGTCTAGAGTGTCAATAGTTCGCAAAAAATTCGGCCGATTGCCCCATTGTTTTCCTTACCCTTAAAAAGCCGCCGATAAACAGAATGCAGCCGAGCTGAAATAATTGGTCTGCCAACTATTGTCAATAAGGTCGCGATACGGCCGGAGAGCCGGCTTCTTATCGGCGAGCTCTCGTGTTTTTCGGCTCGTGGCACTTGCACTACTTTTACCATTTCGCATTCTCTCCTTTCGCGCGCGCGCGCGCGGACGTTTCATCTTCCGTCTTCGTTCCCGCAACAAATCGCCGAAGGACGCGATAAGAAAACAACGCTTCGTAAAAGTCTCTCCCTCTCTCTCGGCTCTTCTTCTCTCTCTAACCTTTTATCTTTCAGGCGTGCCGAGCTTCTCCTTTTCGCTGAATAATTCGTTCCTTTGCCTGCATCCGCTGCCTTTTTTCTATTATTACGAGTCGACGTGTTGTACACAATACGACTCCCCCGCTCTTTCGTCATTCACTTGCCCCTTTCTTTTTATTTTTATCCCCTTCTGCTGATGCTGTCTGTGGAGCTCTAACAAAGCCTCCTCGAGGTATGTTGAAATTACTCATTTCGCTTCTGATTTTAATAAACCCTGGCTACGCTTCTCTGCTTTACATTCCGTCTTCTCCCTTACTTTTAGCTCCTACGGCTCGAATTTTCCTTTGCGTATACTTTCTTAAGCTGCATTTGTATTTGTGATGCTCTCGCTCTTTTCATTATTGCGCGAGCTTCAAGCTTTAATCGAAATGTCTTTCGAAGAATGCGTACACTTTTTTTCACCGAGCGAAAGAACTAAATATTTTATCGCGAATTTTCAACATTTTTCATTTATCGAGTTGACGAATTGAGTCACGGTTAAAAAAACGTTTATAGAAGTTCGTACAATCGTTATTTTTGTTTACAGATAGCGCTGAAAAGGCTTGAAAAATTATTAGAATTTAAATGATCTGAAATAAGGAATTTTTAATACAATACGATAACGGCTGTTGTACGTTACGTGATACCTAGATTTAGTAAACACTCTATTTTCAGTTGTTGATGAATTCTGGCATATCCGACTCAAGGTCAATTAGATTTAGAGAGAGAGAAAAAGTGAGGGAGGGGGAGAGCGAGAGAGAGAAGGTATATCAGTAAATTTTATCTCATTCGCGCAGCTTTGACGCAAAATTAAGTCGTCTATTTTTAAGAGAGAAAAAAAGAGCTGCGGGCGACGTATATTATTAATGCCCATGTCAGCTCTCGCTCTCAACGATCCCTGCTACAACGCGTCCAACATATGAAATTCATACGTATCGCGATTGGCCAATAGCCGAGCGCAATTAACGAATAATTGGAGCGAGCTTAGCTTAACAAGCCAGCGGACACCAGCGCGTCCACGCTACAAGACCCTTGCCCTCTGATTTGCTTTTATTTTTTTTTCTAATCTCTCTTATACGCCACGAAATTCAGTCACCGTCTCTTCTCCCTGCTGCCTAGTCTTCGCTTTTAGCAGCATTAAACGTCTCTTTTAAAACGAGAAAAGGAGAGAAAGATCTCAGTGAACGCACAGCGCGAGCTCAGGCAGTTGCAGTCGTCTCTTTATCTCAGCCAGTCGAAACAAACAATAGCGGGCAGATAGCGCGCTATCGTCGAGTGTGGCGCGAGGCGCATGAAACGACGCAAATTTTTTTTTACACTCATCCATGTCGCGCGAGCGCGATCGAGCGCGGCCCCTTTGCTCCTATACATTTTCATGCTCTTTATCTAACCCGCTGCCCGCGCCGCTGATTAATTCAATCGGAGATTTTTCAAATTTTTCTCTTTCGATTTCAACAATTTAAATGGTAATGCGTCGAATTTGAATTTGAGATAATGATTTTTTCGGAATATAAACGATTAGATTTTATTTGCCGGTATTTCTAGTCTGTGTGCTCGGATAGTGGACGCTGAACATAGTTCTTTAATAAAAATAGTTGGCTCTTAAGTTGGAAATAGATGGAAGAAAAAAACACGAGTAAGATTGGCCTACTGCTGCAATAACCGCTGTACTCAGAGTAATAGTGCCTTGGTATAAATTTAGACGATAAAGTGGCCAAATTGCTCTGTTTCCAACCAATTTCTCCACTTATGCAGGCCGAATTTCTATTAAGATAACGGCATGACATTGAGTCCGCGTTGAATTGTTACTTTTATATAGACTCCGTTTCTATAGAGCAATAAATTTACATGCAATACAATTTTCTCCAAAAGAATTTCCTTCAAAGAATATTTTAAACTGCAATTTTACGAAAATCGTGAAACTACTCGGTAGAAAACATTTTAAGTGAAAATGTTCTCGACTCTACTATTATATTTTCAAAATTATCAACCCGCAAATATACTAAAAAATTGAGTAAAACCCATTTTCCCCGCTACTAAAGAAAAAACTCTAAATCTCTCACAAAAGCTCAGAGCAGCTCGATCGCAAGCTCGCACATTACAGCAAAGCCCAGCGCGCTTTGATCATACACACCGGCTTCGCTTTTAGGTTAAATCTTGTCCCGGATGCCTTTATTATTTATCTCGGGCTGAAACATACGCGCTATAAGAGCGGCTCGCTGCGCGCCTGCGCAGGAAGCCGAGGCGGCCCCAGTAGTAGAAGTTTCCGCTAGCGATAGGTCGACCGAGATTTTCAAAGCCCGAGCCCGGGGTATCGCGCGTTATACCAGGGCGCTGGCCCCGGTAGTGCATATTTATAAAAGTCTCGACGAAAAATCCGTAGTCGAGTGCTTCGTGGGTTATATACACTGGCTGGATTTTTAGCGGGGAGAAAGGAAATGAAAGGCGAGCTGCGTTATCGGGAGTTATTAGAATGAATGCTATCGATGCGGAATTGAAGTAGCGCAGTTTGCAGCTTTGGAGAGATAGGGAGTCTGCTGTCGCGGCGATTTGTATTTACGCGAGCTGGTTTTACGGCTTGCGGTAGTTTGCTTTCTAAACTTGAAAAGCTGCTTGGCTTTTTTTTAGAGAGATGCTTCTTGCTGGCTGTTTGAGGATAATGGGGGAAACTGGATTTAATTGCGAGCGCTCGCTAATTGCGGGTTAATCGAATTTCTATTTAGATTTCGCGATCGGGAGATTCTTCTTCCAGCTGTGTTTTAATTTAAATTAGCTATTAGTAGAGAAATGTTATAAATCTTTGAATATATCTTCGATTTATAGTTGAGTAAAAACGGATCTGAAGCATTTGAAATGGGGTCCGTAAAGAGCAGTAGTCACGTACATCTGTATCGTAATGCAACAAACTTGTATAATTTATTATTATTTAAGCTGATTTGATCTTTTTTTGTCTGAATATTGGAAAAATTAAATTTGTTTTAAATCAGTACCACAACAAATGTAAAAAAAATCATTTGCGCAAAGTTAATTTTCAATTTAATTTTACAAATAAGTCTATACTTGTATAAATGTTCATCTAGTCAATTTTAAATTCAGTGAAAAATTTGATACTTCAAGTAGAAATATATCTACAAAGTTCTAAATTTACTCTGATGAAATTTATAAAATTTTTATTTTCGATCAAAGTAGAGTCACCCAAAGCACGCTAGAGATCTCAGAAAATCCTGTTAAACAGGTGCATGAATAATTAATGCTAAAAATATTACAAACAGGCATTTAACTCGAAGTCCCATTAAAAAACCCTTTTCAGAGCAACGTTGTTTTAATGGCCTAACATTCAAAGATAAGTTTAATTAAAGC
Source organism: Eupelmus urozonus (assembly GCA_900480035.1). Taxonomy (NCBI): domain Eukaryota; kingdom Metazoa; phylum Arthropoda; class Insecta; order Hymenoptera; family Eupelmidae; genus Eupelmus; species Eupelmus urozonus. The sequence goes on from UELX01004178.1 coordinate 7,305, forward strand.
AGCCGAGATAACATTAATATAAATGAGCGAGAGCTTCGCAGGTAAGAATTTTCGTAATATATATAAACGGCTAATTTAAAAGTAAAACTACCGAGAAAACAAAACCACCTAGACTTACACCAGTAGCCGATCTCCTTCCCTATCGTATACATCGCTTCATTTCATCGCTTTTCGATTAACTTTAATTCCCCCCGAGTGAATTAAAAGAAAAGTTCTCACTCTCCTTCCCAAGAACCTCACACAACCAGCGCCTCTTCCTCTCTCTCTCTCCCTTTCCCCGCTAATTCTAATCCCGAGCGGACTATCAGCAATACTAATTACGACACGGATCCCTGACAGAGAGCGGCGCTCGTGTGCTATATACATCGGCGTCTTAATTAAACGTCGTAGCCGGCTTTGACTACACACATAGACACAGAGAGAGAGGGGGGCAAATGCCTTTTGGATATCCGTGCGTTTCACGTAATTATCCGCGGTAGCTGCGACTAGCTCTCCTCGGACCAACTTTGTAACTCACTTCGCGCATGTAATTGCCCCCCCGCGCACGGACAACCGCATCACATCTATACCTTTCTCCCGGAGCGCCTCCCCCTCCTACGACCGTTATCGTCTCCCTGTACACGTGCGGCTTTGGGCTCGAGCGAATTAGCCGATTCTCGTGACTGTTAGCGAGATAATAAGGAGCGCGCCGCTGTGCTATAGCATAATCATGATCGAGGAGCTCTAGCGCTCGTGCGGCTCTCTCTCTCTCTCTTCTCTTTCTCTCTAGCTGTGTGTCTGTCGGTGCAAAGATCCGGAGATAAAAGGTAGCTCTGCACGTAGCTACCGAGCGAGACAGAGAGGGAGAGAACTACATTATTCATTAGGCTACATTACAACTACATTTGCGCTCGGCAACATCTTTATTGTTCGATCGGGAAAAAAACGGCGAGGGGAGAGAGGATCGGTTTTATAAATCGCTTGTATGTATACATTAGGTAGGCGAGCTGTTTGAAAAAGCTACAGCGCAATAAGTAAAATAGAAGCTTTTCTTTTATGGCTGTTTGTTTGCTGATTTTGAAGTAACCGATCGATTGTGGGACTGGCTTGGATTTTGCAACTGTTGTTGTAATTAAGCACGTGAGTATGGAATAATAATGGTATATAATGTGTAAATAAAGCGTTACGTAACTATGAATTGCAACACGGGTGATTATGAATTTTTAAATTTTGATAAGCGCAACATTGTCTGAAAGTTTGTATTTTTAAGCTTGTACACTTACAAGCTAAGTTATTCTGCGAATAAATTGTATCATTGATAAAACTTGCGTATTTTTCGTTACGCTCAGTAGCATATCATGCTATTTAATATCGTGTTTACGAGCAGATCAGATTCTTTTTATCCTGGTAGACGTGACACGGAAGAAAAAGTTTTGGAAATATTTTATCAGACTCCGCAATATTGACGTAACGGACAGAAAAAAAAACAAATAAATAATTTTAAACCAACTGACAAAAGTTTTGGTATTTTTAGTAAAAATTGCTAGATGTCTGGTGAAATTTGTCAGAAAGTTTGATCATTGTTGAAGTTTTATCAGCTTGTAAAATTTCCATAACTTTTTTTACCTTATCAAAAATTATCATTTTTATAACCACTTTTATGAATATAAGAGAATTGTTTGTCAAATAAATATGAGATCTTAAAAAATAAGTGTTATTTTCAATCTTACTAGCAATTCAAAAGATTCTCAAATTACAAAATTTATTACTGATAATTTGATATTGAAAACATGTTTTTGCACCAAGAACTAATTCCGTTGTTATTAAGTTTTAAAATACTCGTTATATTTATCTACAAGCAAATTTTAAGGTTACAATTTTGATGATAATTGAAACTTTCCATGTAGAGCAATGAAATAATGCACGCAAAACGAAACTTGAACCGTTTCGTTAAAAGCAGGGGAAGCTGCGGTGAATATATAATAAACAGCACGACTCTTCTTTTATCTCCTTCTGTATGCATTTCAGCAGTGTGTGCAATTAGCACTAATGACTAATAAAGCGATGTTTATAAAAAATCCACGTTATATACCTGCTCGAGTAATATTTGCGTAATATATCGTATCTACACCGAGGCTCTCAACTTGCCTCAGACTCTGATTTATACCAGCGAATGATATTCCCTCGTTATGTTGGATAAATGGGAGTCAGCCAAATGAGTAAATGTGGAACGGCCAATTCCTAAAAGGCACAGCCCTGCGTAACCAAAAAAAAGCTCTCATTATGCAAAAAAATTCAGTATACTCGCGGGAAAAATAACGATCCATTTATTAAAATCACTCTTTTTCCTCTCTATTAGTCATAATCATATTAATATTATTCAACGCTAAAAGCAGTAGGCCTAGACACGGCATAACCCAGAGAGACGCTACTGCAACAAAACGCGGCTCGACTCTCGCGTAACACCGCCAGCGTCACATATATCTATATATACGTATACACATCTAATCGCAACGCGATCCGTAATCTTATCCCTCCGGCTTTGAATTTTCAATATTAGTTTTCAAACAATGCACAACTCTGTTTCATCGGCATCGATTACTTATCACCTTCGCTCGTGTCCCGACTTTTTCTCCTCCTTTTATACTTTGCAAACACAATAAAGCCGTTCGCGTGACGCTCGTGAATATCAGGCGTGTAACGACAAAACAATCGGCGGGCTTCTTACACCTATTTTTATAAAACTGACTCACTTTGTCCAAGTCATTCGTACGCTTATATCTCGGCATTATTGCACTTGCGAGACCTGCTCGCGAATATTCCCGCGATCAATGGAAATCGCAGAGTTGAATATTCATGAAAGAAAGGCAACGAGCTGAGGTATAGACGCGGCGCCGCGGCTGTTAATGTGTGTGCTCGATACGCTCGGTTGTGTATATTTGACCGGAGGCGTGAAAAATCAAGCGTCGAAAAAACGGCGATTTTTTTTTCAGGGAGCTGTTGTCTTGTTGTTATGACGGAAAATGAAGGCTCGGGCTCTACTAGATCAAAACTTCCTGCGCGTCTCTAGCTTGTGTATAGGAGCGTTTTAGTGCGTGCTCATTGCTTTATTAATAAAACAGATTGAGGGGAATGAATATTTCTTTCGGTGTAATTGATGGCTCTTTAAGAGCGCCTCTTCCTTTTATTTCGGAGCTATTTATTTTTTATTTTTCACTGGGTGAATGTTTATAATAAAGCGAATGTTTCGACTGAAATAAAAAAATATTTTTCACACGCTTACGAAGCTAATTTTTATTTATAAACAAAGCCGGCCCGAGTTTATTTTCGCGGTGGAAAACGTCAGAGGCCCTTTCAGATCTATTAGTTTACAAGGCTCTAAATCAATTTTTCCGCCAATAATCTCGCTTAAAATAAACAATAAAAGAAGCCTGATGAATTCTAATTTATGTTGCTGACGAGGTTTTTCAGCTTATTAAAAAAAACTTGTAAAGCGTCATTCTATTTTCGAGAAAGACGGAAAGAGACCAATGACCGTTCAAGGACTTGACTAAACAACAGCTTCGCCTCGTTTTATTTTGCAATAAATTACCGCGATCTAAAAAGGCGCTTTTTAATTTATTTTTCGGCCATCAGCGCTCGCTTAAAAAAGCCACTGCATCCGCAAGAATGTCCAAAATCGGCCGGCCAATTTACAAGTAAATGCACTTTGCAAAAAAAAAGTAGCTCACCTCACTCGCAGAAATATCCAACGCTGAAATAAAGGTGAGCAAAACAAAATTAGTTTACCGATTCTCGTTAAAAAAAAAAACTACCCGCTTAATCTACTGATTATAAAAAAGGATCCGCTTATTTATCGAAAAGGGGCAGCCCACCTCCCTATAGAATCCATTTTCAAGCTCGCTCACGTGTTTTTCGACTAGAGCAGCGCGCTCGCAGAGTATAGAGCGCTCGCAGCCGCTCGCGGAGAGGCACTTGTTATTAATAGCGGCCCCGATTTGGCAACCACTGTTGTTTACCAAGAGCTGCCATATAGGGAGGCTGCCTCCGCCGCTCGTTAATGCAGCCTTTCGCACACGTGCTGCGCGCGGCTCGGCAACGTTAGGAGCGCGATGTTCTCTCCTTTCTTCGTATATACCGTATGTTAGATGTATATATATTCAAGTACGTGTGCACGCGGGGCTTTCTAGCCGTATGTGTGTGTGTGTGTGTGTGTATGTGCCTGCAGCTCGGGCCGTAATCGCGCCGGTACACGACTTCCACCGCCGCGAGGAGAGAGGGCCGCGCCTTGTGTGTATGTATATGTGTGGATATATATATGTATATAGATATATATATTTTAAAAGCGCTAGCGAGCAGGCGAGCGATCCGCGTTTGTACGCCGGTTACGAGAGTTGGAGTTGAGCTAGATGGCCGAGAGCGCGCGCCCGTTGCCTTTAAAATGATTAAATCTTTTCGCTCGAAGCTGGAGATTTAGCGGGGCTAAAAGAATCGACGATCTTGAGGCTCTACGAGCTTTGGGAGACGAGAAATCTCGGTTTAATGATACTTGAATTGAGATTAATTATTGTAAGTTAGCTTCAAAATTGGTAGAGTTGATTTTGTTTGGTGAGCGAAGAAAAATTATAAAATTTTACAATTACAAACATTGTATAATAATACAATAATTACTATAGTTACAAACTTTTACGTAAATAAGCGCTCTACAAATAGACACATGTAACTCTTATATACCCAAGCGCAATTTTTCTTGTAAATCAATCCGACAAGCAGCTTACTTCATAAACATCCTCTCATTCACCTCGCCCAACATAATTTTCCCCACTCAACCTCAGTAGCTCTCCTCGCCACTCATATCCCCCTCATCAAAAACCGCATAAACGACCAAGTCGAGCTCGCCGTTAAAAGCCGGCTTCTAAAAACTACGAAAACAAATTTTGCCATCCCCAGCGCGGCCGGCAACCGCAGCAAGCCTGGCCGCAATTTATACGCGCCTCTGGCAAACGGCCGGCCGGCCGGCCGGCCTCGTCAGCTTAGCGCGCGAATCTCGCGCTGCCGCCGGCTCACGGACGTGCGAGATAGATCGCCTCTCCTCTCTTTTTCTTCTATCTTCGCGCTAATAATACAGCAGCAACTCGCGCACAGTCCCTGACTCTATACCCGCTGCTCTTTTCAACCTGACTGCCTTTTCGCAGCCTGTTTCTTGACCACTTGCTGATCCCTATAGGCATGATCTATCCTTTTTTTTTCGAGGCTTTAGGTGCGCAAGCTGCGGGCTTGCGAGAAGCTGGACTTTACCGTTCCAGCGCTATCTAGGCTGTATCAGAGATAGCGCGCAGGCATAAACACGTGCGCGCGCGCGCGCGCGCAGCTGTTAAATATAATTATTCAGCTCCATGCAAAAGGCTGTCAACTCGCGGGAAATAAAAACACACCCGGCAACATTGTGCCAAGCCGTAAAGCACAAGACGTTATGTAAAGATGGCAGCGGCGCACAGTAAATTTAACGATAGACGCAGCTTTTTAACGACCAGCCTCACAATGCGCCTTATTAAATTTTAACCCCAGCCGCGCACTGCTCGCTTTAATAGCCTTTCACTAGCTCGAAAGCAAGTAGCCGGCATCTCCGTAGAATCAGCAGAACGCGCCGGGGATGTGCTAACGCGGAAGCGTTTCGATAAGAAGGTGGACGCTCGCTCGGCAGAGGCTCGATAAAATTTGCAGCACTCGCTTTAATTGAGCTCGCGCGAACGCGTAAACACATGCCCGCTGCGCCGGCGAACCGGTTTCGTTCTCGTTTTCGCGAAAATAAAGAACAATTTAAAGGCTTTATTGCTACAATTGGAGTGCAAGCGCGAACTATCGCCGCGGGCGAGTGTTGCAACTTTTTACCACTGACTGAGCGCGCGGGGCTCTATATATAGGTATATAGGCACGGTTGTGTGTGTGTAAGCGGTGAGCGAGTGAACGGCGGGGGCCTGTCATGCCAGTGTAAACACGGGAGCGGGAGAATTTTTTACCGATCCTTTTTTTTTTACCGATCTCTATCTAATATTCGTCAATTAAACGTGCCGTGTCTAAGGCCAATAAATTAAATATAGCGAGAGACTCGGCTATTAAGGCCGCGCGCGCTCGGGTTTAGATTAGGAAATGAAAAATAAATGATTTTCAGTTTCTGAAAATGGTAGTTAATGTTTGATAATAGTTAATTAATTCGGATTATGAGCTGGTTTATAGAAAATTAAGTCGATAACGAATTTTTTATTATTTTTGACGTTCTCACGTGGTGCGAGCGACTTTGGGTAGACAATTATTTATCGCGCTTGATGTATCAAGGTGCTTTTTTTTTAAATCGAAACAAATTTCTCGAAAATAATATTATTCGTAGAAATACAAATTTAGCTGGAAAGTTTATTGCAAGCAAGCGTTTCATCAACATCTGAAAATAAAAAAAATTTTGGACTAATTCCTAATCTATAAACACGAGCAATGCCGCTCCGAGTTCAATTCTCGGACGCTCCAGCGTCATTGGGATAAACGCATCTGTATTTTTATCGCCCCGTAAAAGTAACCCAGCAATAATAATCCCGCAAAAAAACCAAGTAAGCCGGGAAAAAAGAAGAGCGATCCAAAGGGTCACGAGACATCACGAGATACAGAGAGAAAGGACTTTGTCGAATGGAAAAATTGCAGGAGGTATAAAAAGTACAGCGTTTAAAATTCGCGTTGTAAAAAAAGAAATAGCGCGCGACAAGCTCTGCTGCACGCTGAAAATGAAGCCGCTCGCGCGCTGCCCGGAGCGAGTCAGCTCGCGCTTGCGCGGGCGATAAAAAGAAGTCGAATTTCAATGCCAGACAGTGACACGGGTATTTTTTGTCCTTTCCACTCTCTCATCCTCTCCTGCACATACATATACACATGCACGAGCGTATATATACTCGTCTCCGTGTGTTGCGAAGACGATGCGCTACTCGAATCGCGAAAAACGAGTTCTCTCGGGCTCGCGTGATGCAAACCCGTTTCTCTCCCGCCCGCACTTTCCCCCAAACGAAAATAACGCCGAGGACCTTTTGTACCTGGTCTCGAGAGCCTCCTTCTTTCTCTCTCTCTCTCTCTCTGGCGCGAGCGCTCGCTTTCGCGCACTCCGTTTCTTTGCGCGCGCTTTGAATATGCATGCAAATTCCATCCTGTTTACAACTACGGCTCTGCGGATCTGCCAGAGAGGGAGAGAGAGAGAGATAGACTGGCTCTTAGACACATATACGTTTGCTTTACTCATTGACACAGATATTTTGTTAACTCGTCGTCACGCGACCGCCCACTTATAGTCGACAATCGCCCATCAATAACCTTTTACTCGTGTTTTCTTTCTATACCTCGTCAAGCTTTTTCTCTTTTTTTTTCTCAATTTTTTTTTTCTCTTTCGTCTTTCTGCCTCTACGCTCGCCTGCATTAGCACACTGGCGCCTTTTTGTCAATTTCGAAAGAGAGACTGTTATCGCACTGTTTTCACCGGCTTATTGCCGGCATAGACTTTTTCAACGGGTAAACATATTTATTCTAATTGATTTATGGCAATATTAACTGACTTTTTGCGAGTAATGCGCCTCGGTAATACGCTGTTTATGTTATATAAACAATAATGGGTGTATAGGTTCAAGTTTGCACAAATTAATATATCCAGCTAATGTTAATGATCAAAGCTGTATTACGAAAATACGTGAAGAGCTTAATCAGTTGCTTTAGTAATTTCGAGCTGGATTATTCGAATTAACAATTTTGTAGATCAATAAGTGATATAATACCATGGCTACTTTATGCTTTATGCATCGCTGAAATATTACAATTAGTAAATCGGTGTAAAATAATAAGAAATAAAAGAATGTTAATATCTGAAATATACTGGCTTTACTGAATTTCATAAATAAATCATTTAGTTCAAGGTGTGTATATTAATTCGAGATAGGCTAATTAAACAAAGTTAGTCAAAGTATTTGCATACAATACTAATTATAAAAAAATGAATTACAAAAGTGATGCAAGAATATCCTACCGACTGAGCATTACTTCTAATATGTCTAATGCTCAGAATGCACAACTCGCTTAATTCAAATCAAGTTTATCTAAATAGAGTATAAGCCATTAATGCATTAAAATCATTAAACTGTTCATAGATCAAAGACACTTTTCAAGCAAGCTAATAAAAACATTGCAACAGATTACCCAGTTATTGATACTTTATCGCGTACGTAAAATTGTTTTTCCAATAAATTTCAGCTGTTTATTCGCCTCGGCACTGAAATTCGTAAATGCGCGCAAAATGCCGATCATTTAAAAATTAGAGTTTTCCTACGTCAACTCCGCTCTCTTTTTTTTCTCTATTGCATTCATTAGTCGCGATTAGAGATAACGAGACAAACTAGTCTTGACGTCTTTAACAGTGGCATGGTCATGTTGTGTTTTGTTTAAATAATTGCCTGTACATGAGAGAGATTGAGTTTTCATTCGGACACACGAGCGCTAGTTTCGATCATGTCGAGAGATAAAAAGCTAAATAATGAGATTCACTCATTAGTCTCGTTGCTCAGCCGCGCACAGAGAGACGTGATTAGATTATAGCCTCTCTCTCTCTCTCTCCCTTCCTCGTCATTGAATGCGAATGAATCGATCGGAAGTCGCGATTAGAAAAGTACTTTTCACGATGTTAGACACGCACACGAGAGCTCTGCAACACAATACAAAAGAGAACTTTGTATCACTCACCTTTTCATCGAGATTGTTCAGGTCCGGCAGCTGAAAAAAAAAAAGATGAATTAAACATTATTATACATTCAGCGAGGCCTATTAACCCATGCTAATTAATGGCATAAATTTATTTATTCCTATACTCCATTGCTTCGGAAAAAAAAGTGTTTTGAAAAGATAAAAAAAATTATTCAAATTCTCGGGGACTAATCATGCTTAATTGGAGCTTTTGTATCGCGCCGGTTGTTTACGCTAGCAAATCCGCAAGTGTGTGCGTTTGTAGCGTGTTGCCGAGCAAAATGTCATTCGCGTAATTACAATTTACAACTTGACAACCGCTCATTGTGCCCTCTTTACTCCTTTTTTTTGTTAGAATACTTAAACACGCCATCTCTCGAGTATTCGCGAAACTACTTCATCGTAAGCGTTTGAAAAGAGAAATCCTACTGAACCGACGGTCGAGAGACTATCGGTAAAGTCGATCACTACCATATCAGCAAAAGCAACAGTTGGTAGGTCTCTTTGCCCACAGATACACCTTCTGGCCGAGCGCGGCAAAATTTCTATTTGCGACTCTTACGTCAATCGAAATTAGGGCCAATTTGTATCAATCGATCGCCGCGTTCGTGAGCGAGCGCGTAGATATAAGTTTTTCTCAACAATTCGAGGAATATAATATATGTATATACATCGCGTGCGTGCGCCGAGCTTGTTTTTCACAAACGCCCGGCCAAACGTCGCTTAAAGCACGTAGACACGGTAGGACCTTAATTAACCTTCGTTACGTCGGCGAGCGCTCCGGCCGTGCTCCGAGTTCGGCTGCACTAACAGCCTGAAATTGCCTTTTCCCTCCTTTTTAGTTTATGGATTTCGAAAAGCCGGCAATTAACGAGTTAGCTAATTCATTCGTAAAATCGCGCCCAGCGCAATCGGACTTTAACAGTACGCGCTGTGTGTGCGCTTTCACTTTCGAAGTTACATAAAATAGGATTGTTATAACAACTGGACGCTAGCGCGCGTGACAATCGGGGGGAAGGGAGGGCTGTAATTTTCCCCTGAAAAAAAAAACGCGCGTTCGATGCTTATCTATCTATATATAGGCGAAAAAATGTTTTTCCTTTACAAAAGTAAGGCGGGCGAGGATCGAGTTGCGTAATTGGAGAAGTCGAAAAGTGCCGTTAAATTTTATTGCGGCAATAGTTCAAGGAGTGCAAGCGACGCGCGGACTCGCGCAAGTGACGCAATCGGCTCGGTACAAAAGACATCGGAGAATAATCGATGAAAGTAAGCGCTTTAAACTCGTCTTGACAATGAGATTGGGTGGGTCCAGAAAGAGGAAAAGAACAGGGTACATGCATATAGTCGAAAAGAGGTGATTCGAGCCTGCCTTTTGTAAACTTGAAAATTTAAATTGCGTATTGTACCGGTGTAACGTTCTTTTTACTTTTAAATATCTCGGTGAAATAGATTTTTTAATGAGTTTTAATGGTAGAAAAAAATTTGTTTCGTCGTGTAAACCTTTCAGTGCAATTACTCTTATTTTGCGTAAAGTAAATTTATCTCAAAACAAGATTTACAACTTATTCATAAAATTTTTAAATTACAACTTTCTAGGATAAATTTTAAAACTTGTTTAGATTAAATTTTAGAGCGCATTAAAACGGCATTTATTCTGTATACTGTTAAACAGATATATTTTTAAAAATAGATTACAAGGTTGAAAAATGTTGGCAGTAAAAATATGTAGGATCTTTAGATATTCTTTTAGAAATTACAAAAATCAACGACCAAAAACCAAAGAAGGCTCAACACTTTTAACCATCATTAAAAAAATACTCTCGATGTATAAACCCTAAGTGTAACACTGCAAAAATAATCCGTCGAGGAGTCGAAAGTAACCCGAGTTGCTGAGATGATAGCCCCGCAGTCCTTGAGTATCTGATTACCCGCGCCTTTTGGATCACCCTCTCTGAAGCGCGAGTGCAGGAGCCATGCGTCATGGAGACGTTGAGAGTTACGGATAGCACAAAACGCGGTCGCGGAGTCAAATTCCGCGCCTCGTCTCTCAGATCTTCGAGAAATTGCAGCCTTTCTTATACGATCAGCCGCATTGGCAAACAGTGCGTTTAATAGAAAAATCGTAAGGATAGTATCGATATTTGAAATATTTTGGTTCCTACGGTTATGCATGAATTATTGGGATATGGTGTTGCTTATAATATATGTGAAATATAAAATTAGATCGCGGGCATGAAAATAACAATTATTGCTATAGGAATTTCTGGTAAATTGCAACCATTGGATAGCGTACAACAAATTTAAACTCTAAGCACGGGAAAATCTTATTGCAATTTACATCTGTTACATTTTGAATGTTATTTCTTGGCGTTTTAGAAAAATTTTTGCGAGTTTCGGCAATTTATAAAAAAAATTCTTGCCTCTTAGATAATTCTTCAATGGGTAACTAGTTAAGAAATAACTGGTTAAGAACTAAACTAGAAAAAAGTAAGGTTATAATTAACACATCTAAAATAAGAGAAACTAAGTTAACCGAACTAAGTCCCTGGTAGAAATTTATCCATTTAAAATGGATGAAGATCAAAAAATGGATCCATTTCTACTAGAGGTAGAAAACGTGAAAATAAAAAAAATCCAATTTCAAAAAAAAAAAAATTAAATTGGAAAAAGTCGATAAAAGCAATGAAAAGACGACTCTGAAGAAGATGAAATATGTGATCAACAAGGAAGTTCGAGATTCCACCTTCTTCTTTATCAATCAAATTTGAAGCTGGAATTTTTCTATCGAGAAGATATCGAAATCAAATTCAAAGTATTCAGATTATGTAAGTTATAAATAGATAAATTAATTTTTATACGATACATACTTCAAAATTAAACCTAAAAAAATATAGGATTTTATTTTAAATTAAGATTTTAAAAACATAATAAGTTTTAAAACAAAAAGTCTTTAAACGGAGTAATAGCTTTTATAAGATGGCAGGTGTCAGTAGTAGAAGAAAAGTTTAAAGTTTTATAGATGTGGCCATATAATAAGATTGTTCATTCGAAAATCTATTTCAATGTAATAATAGTACATTATGTGCCAAGGGCGATAAGTGGCCCTTTATTGCCCGAGTGTGGAGTTTGCAGTACGAGTCGTAGGCGAGCTAGCACGAGCCGAAGGCGAGTGCGTACTGC
>UELX01004179.1:0-19222 GCA_900480035.1 Eupelmus urozonus
GGGGGGGGGGGGGGAGAGAACGTCAGAAAGAACGAGCAAGCGAGGTGACACGTTCTGAATTCCTTTTGTGCAAGGGGAGACTTTTGACTTCGAGTCTGGTTTTATCGACGCCGGCTGTTGAAATTAAAAATGTTTTTGTAGGTCTTGTTATGTACGATTTCTAAATAATCTTAATTTATGTCATTGTGGCTAGTGAGGAATTTTATGACTTACCATTGTTTTACTGAAAAAAAATTTTAAATTTAATAGAAATTGCTTCTACAATAAATTATTAGTGTAATGAACACAAATATTTGTCCACCTGTCAAACGTTAATCGTCAATAAATTGATCAATAAAAATTGATAATTGACCTGCGTATGATTTTACCTTATTCAATTGAATTACATCCCCGATTTGAAAACAATTTCTATTTGTACTCTTTGGTAAAAGTGTTATTCACAAGAAAAGAAAATATTTTTCATCTACGTACTGTACTTTCTACTTCTTTTGAAATTATAATTGTTTCCACTAAAAAAATTCTATAAAGTAGAATTTTTTCAATATTCAATATAATGTTCCACTGATTAAATAATTTTCATCATTGTGCAATTGTAATGACTTTGATTGTTAATTAAGTGTGACCTTACGTCATCTTAATACTTTCTTATCATGTAAATTTTCAATAGAAAATATTGAGTTCCCTAATCACAAAATAAAGAAAAAATAATTACCGTGACCAATGAACATTTGTCACAACTAAGCAGATTCCAAGTTACTTGAACTTTGTACAAGTTCAATACCACAATAATGATTTACCACACAATTTACATAAATTGTTAATACTAACAATACACGTAAGTATTGAGAAGAAATTAAAGCGTTAAGAGATTCGCCACGCTTACGTAACTGCGCAAACACGAATTTTGACATGAAGTAAAATAATGCTTCAATATAATTTTTTAAGCTTGAACTTGACAGAAAACGGGATGTACGAAAATTTTAAATTACAAATAAAAATATTACGTTTCTTTGCTTATCAAATTTTTCGAAGCTCTTATAATCTTGACATCTTCCAATTTTCGGCACATTATCGCGTCGTGATCAGAACACGACGAACCTCGTTCTTTGTTGTAGGTAAGTACTTTTCTGTTTTAATCAGTATGAACATATTCTTCGAATAACGAACATTAGTAATTGTAGTTTCTTAAACTATTTGGTTCTATAGGGCTACCCTTTTAATAACAACAATGTACCGCCTTCTTATTTGGTCATGCGCGGTAGCAGCCGTCTTTGCTCACAGTTCTAAGGTAAATAAAAAAATTGTATAATTATAAATTTTATTTTAAAAAATAGTTTTGTAGTTGTTTCTTTATTTTAAATTTTTATTATGTACAAATATTTTTTTAAATTTTTAATATGTTATTACTTATTAGATACACGAGCAAATGACGCCTGACGAGGTTCGAACAATTTTTGGCACCACCCATGACTCAGGTTAGTATACGCAAATTGTATAACTAATCTAAACTATTATTACGACACATTAAAATATATATTTTTATTAATTATAATATTCTTATTACTTTCCACCTCGCAGTTCCTGAGTACGAAGTTGTACCTGTTGCTCATGCATATCATACGAGAAGCAGCGAACATCGAATTGTACAGTTGACAAGTTTCGAACGTAACATGACTCTATATTTGGAACCTACAGACGGATTCTTGGCTGGAACGAATACGCCTATTTTTACTGCTAAAACTAATCCTAAATCAGAATCAGGTGTAGAATACAAAAAAGTTTATGGTGTAAGTAAATAAATCAATTTTTCATCTTATGAGTAGCTTGAAGACGCTAAATAATTATATTGACTTATTTATGTATTACAGGCTGTCAAACCAGAACATAAATTCTTCCACGATCCTCTAAATTTAGCCGCATTTGTTATAACACATGATAATTTTGGCAAAGCTCTTATTGTAAGTATACTTCTAATTAAATAAAAATTATGTACTTCATAATATAATTGAAAAAACTTTACAATCTTAAATAACTGTGATTAATGTTTTTTTTATATAAGAAAATTAACAGTAAAATTGTTGTAAAACAATAATTGTTAATTTTTATTTTGTTCGTTATAATAAAATTTCATTTAAATAAGAAAGTTTCTTCACTTAAAAAACATTTTAAAAAAGTTCTCCATGAACCACATAAAACGATCTTTTGAAAGATTGAAAACTATAAAAGCTTTCACTACACAGAATGGAATAATCGACCATTTCGCAATTCATCCGCTACCTATACGTTTCCGTGGCAAATTCAAACGGAATAAGCGCAACGCACAGGATGAATTTTTGCAATCCAATCGCACAGTTTACCATCACAATCTCGAGGATACACACCATCACGTTGTATACAAGATACCAGCAGCGTCAGAGCCGAGTGAGTGAGATTTTTGAGAGCCACTTTCCTGTGTAATTTTTTGCGAAATTCAAGCCATTGTTCCGGAGATAATTGAAAAATTGCTGTTTGCAGGAAATAGCCCGGTATCATTTGCGTCCGCCGAACATCTGCCTACAGTTAATAAAGTTCCAAACACCATTCATCCACAAGTCCTGCTCATGATAGAAGCTAGTTTATTTGGGTGAGTAAATAATGACACTTTTCTAATTGTTTCATAGGATAAATGATATTATTTTCATTGTGTTTTTTAATTTATTTGAACAGACATTATTCATATAAATATTGGTCAGAAATTGATATTAGAATAACAATAAAAATTTACCCTTAAAGAATACTATTAATGTTAAAAATAAAAAATCAAATCAAGTTTTCTGAAAATTCCTTTTTCTTTTTTTTTCAGCACTTTTAATAAAAATGTTGATAGCATTGTCACTTATCTTCTGTCTTTCTGGAACGCAGTTGATTTAAGATATCGCGCTTTTATTAACCCAAATGTCCGAATAAACATCGCTGGTATAATTTTGGCTGAGGTAAGCTTCGCAATCAATAATATAAATCGATAATATGCATAATTGCGGTATTCACTTTTTAATTCTTTCAGGATCATAACGTAACGAAGTACATAGCCACAAATCATGTCGCCATACCTGACCTTAATATTACCGGTGAAGATGTTAAAATAACTGTTAAGGAAGCTCTGCGGTCCAAATCTCGGCTTTTCTTCCCTGAAACGTCCTTCGACGAAAAAACTAACAGGCTATCGATGAAGAAATTGGGTTTCAATTACGATATTGTTGTTACTATGACTCCGTAAGTTCACTAAAAACATATGTGAAACATTTTATTCTCGAAAGCCTTAGTATGATTTTCTTTTTTAGTTATGACATGTGTCAATTCAATCCAAATTGCTTAGACAATGGTGAATATATTTGCGGCGCTACTTCAGAAAGTATTAAGGATGACTGTGTTACTTTAGGTTAGTAATTTAATCAGTGTTGTATTCAGTTAAATAGAAAAATGTCCAATAAATTAACTTTTGTATTTTTGATAACAAAGAGGGATCAGATCACTTTAATATTCATAATTAATGAATCAGATGTTTTAAAAGTGTTAGAGAAACATATTCAAAATTAAAAAAAAAAAATAAAATAACAATTTTAGGTCTGGCTTACTACACCGGTGCTTGTGCTTACAACTCGACAAGCCGAGAGATGGAATCGGTTGCCATCATTGAGGATAAAGGTGGCTTTGGCGGGATCATTCCAGCTGCTCATGAAGTTGGCCACTTGTAAGTCAATAAACTTTTTAATAATGAAAGCTCTTTCAAATTGAAAAATATACCCAAAGAAATAAAATTCAAACTTTTTGGATTTTAGATTGGGAGCTTCACACAGTAAAACCAACATAAACAAGTGCAATATCATAGACGGGTACATAATGTCGTACAAGTTAGTAGTCACCAGAAAGAGTTTCCTTTGGTCCGACTGCAGTGTGCGAAGTATTCAGAGATTCTTAAATGGGTAATTTTTTTTACTTTTTATCAAATAACCAATCCATCAATATTTGCAAAACCTTATAAAACTTTTTTCACTTTTTTTTTTCACTTTTACAGTGAATCCAGAGCTCAGTGCTTGTTCAACAAACCAAACACAGGAAATCAGAAAAGCCGCGTGCTGCCAGGAAAAATTTTCTCTAGAGATGACCAATGCATGCGTCTTATGGGAACTCATGCCTGTACCGTAAGTCGAACTGATCTTTACAAATTGATTATTTCTTTTTAAATCTCGTGAGTCACGAATAATGTTATATATAATTTATAATTACAGTGGAGGAAGTATTCTTCAAGTTGTGAAAAACTATTCTGTAAGAAACCAGGTTCCAGATATTGCGCATCGGCTCCTTTTGTTGCCGTGCCCGAAGGCACCACCTGCAAAAAGAACTACGTAAGTTAATTTTTTAAAAATTTGTTTGGCTTTCAGAAAAAAAAATTTATTTATATTTTTAACGCGTTAATGTCGTTACTAAAATATGTTTTTTTATTTGCAGCATTGCATCAATGCTAAATGCGTGAGGGAAGATAGTACTAGTGTTCTGCTAGAAATTGGAACTGAAGAACCTTCAACATTTTGAACTTGAAAACTTATTTAGAAAAAATAAGAAATTATTTCAAATAATGACTAATGTTTAGTCTGTGTATATTGATAGTGCCATTTATTATTTTAATTTATAATACACTAAAAGCATTTTCAAAAAAGTTACAAAATATTTTTTTCTTTCGTCTTTACCTACCTTACTAGGTTGCCTATCCTTTTTTACCTACAATTTTATTCCTTTGAAAAAAACTTTTGTAATAGTAAAAAATGTTTTTAAAGAAACATGTTGAAAATATGTTTCGAAATATGTGGTGTAAAAATAAACAATCTTTTTGAAAAGTTCGAAGCGAGCGTGTGTAGGCACGGATGGGTATTTGCTTGTAAACATATCCGAACACACCTAACCTGTCATGGCCCATCAAAGCTAGTTTTTTCTTTTCCTTTCTTAAAAATAAAAAAAAAGAAAACTCAAAATAAAATATAAAAAAAAAATTTTCTGATTTCTAAAAATTAATCTTAATAACTCAAAAAGTTTCTTCGTCATCTATATTGGAAATTGACAATTCAGAATAGCAAAACAGAAAACCGTTCGAAATCCCATTAGCATTGATCGCAAAAAATATCTATAAATTTTTAAGCCGTAATCCTCCGCTGCTGGTAAAGGTCTGCTCGAGCTACTTCGGCCGTTTTCTCATGCAGCGTTGCGCGGATGCTATTCATGCGTCGCACGCGCGCCGGAAAACAGCTTGCCATTACGAGCACTACATAGAGGTTGGGATTACAAGCTCGCAGCATATATATAGCGCGCTTTATTATACTCGGCTTCAATCGACCGACATAAACTCGATTAGCATTCGGGATTGAGGGAAGGCCAGGGGCGCAAAGTTTTGCAGTTCTTCGGCAATATAATTGGTCAATTTTGCCCCCTTTTGGTTTTAATAAGAAAGAGCTTCGGCTGGTTAAGCGTTTGGGGGACGAAAGAATATTGAGTTGTTGTTGAAGTAAGGTGACATTTGGAATGCGTTATGGAAAAGGTTAAAGTTGATCTCGAGGATAAGCGATGAGAAGTTTAGATTAATGAATAATGTGTGCTTATTATTTAAATTTTGACGAAATTGAAAATTTTTTGATAATAGTGTACTAAACTTGGAAATTAAATTTTGAAAAAGAATATTACTAAATCAATGAATTCTTTCTGGAACTATTGTTAAATAAGTAAAAAAAAAAAGATTACTTAGTCAAGTTTGAAATAAATTTTTAGCATTAGACAATAATAGATAGTTAGTTTCATAAATGACACTACAAATTTATTTCTAACTTGACTAACAGGGAATATCTATGGTATTACTAAATATTCTTGAAATTATATTATATTTGATTAAATTATGTTAAATAATACGTATCGCTCATATGGTTAACAGGAGTAAGTTGATCTCAAATGTTAGACTATTAATTGTGAGACTTATTCTATATTATTTAGACATTTCTACTATAACAAAAAATTTATATATAATCTCTCTAACTCAATAACTATACAATATTTATTTTTTATTGAAGCGATAAATTAAAAATTGTTTACTTATATCGCATCATTCTGATTATCATACTCATATCCAGAAGAATACTTCAAAATCGAAAATGTAAAAATTATTAAAATGCAAACCAGAAAGGAGAAAATACAGACATGCAAAAGCAGCAATAAAAAAAAATCATTAAAAAGTGTAAAAAGGCTCGAATCAGAGAATCTTTCACCGACAAGCCGCCAACCCCAAATCAAATTGAACGATACATTTTGGTCCAGCGTTTCATCAGGGGCTTCCATGCTTCTCTAATCGCTTGCATTTTTGCCTTCGCGCATAAATTTGCATAAAAATATTTCGCTTGTGCTGAAAATCCTTCTCTCTCTCACTCTTTCTTTCTCGCTCGTTTGATATAATCGCACTCTAGAAAAGAGAAAAAAAAGGCCAAAAGCTAAAAATCCCCAAGGTCCGAAAGTGCGGACAAGTAAAAGCGCGCTTACACGGCTCGCGCGCCTTTTTCTCTCTTTTTTCGTCGTTTGCCTTTATTTTGATTTCGTTTTTCTCTTCATTCTTTTGGAGAACGGGCATTTACGCCTTTTTTGGTGGACTTGAATTTTCATGAATTTTGTCAAGCCAGAATAATTGTGAAATTTTACTTTTAGCAAATGCAATATTGTACCTACATTGATTTGACGCTATACATTTTTTAATGAACTGAAGAATAGAAAGTATATTTTAAAACCTTATTTACTTCTATTTTAATGCCATGATTATATTTATTTAAATGTGTGACTAATGTGACTCATACATTGGGATATATTTTGAGGTACCAAAAAATAAGCATAGCCATATTAGTACGGTCTAACGAGTTATGAACATTTTTAAGTTTAACAAAAATGTAGAATTTAATAGCTTTTATATAAAATTTTAATAACCGAGTCCTACATAAAGTTTCAACAACTGAAATTGAAATTCTGGAAAAAATCTTTTATTTGCTATTTTCAGAATAAAAAATCAATAATTTAGTTCACAGTCATGTTGATTAAAAGGTAAGTAATGAAGATGGACAAACAAATTCTAAAAATCTTGCAATTATGATTATTTTTAGTACACTTTTCAGCGCATTTAGATTGACATAACTTAGAACATAATAATTTATTTTTTATTTTGAAAATGCCAAATAGAAAATTGTTTTTACAATTTTAATTTGATTTTTTTGAAACTTTTTTAGAACTTTTATAGACTAGATTATTAAAATTTAAATCCAAATTATTTTCTATATGTTTTATAAAATGACACTAAAAATTTTCGTAACCATATCCCAAATTTTCAGCCGACATATTAAGCCTGTAGAGCAACATTCTCTTCAGTACTGCCTATAATTGAAATCGAGTGATGATGAATGAATAAAGTCGGTTAAAATATATAATATATATATATATATATTTTATTAATTTAGCAAATGATAAATTATACAATATGTATTTATCAATTACAAATGTGTTTACGCTATTAACTATCTTATTAACATTTCATTACGATGCTTACTGTAGGTCATGATTGATTGCGTAATACATAAATATGTAAAATAAATAATTAAAAACGATATCAATATTGTTTTCATGAAAATAAAAATAAAAATTGCGAAAAATCTGAGTATACTTTCTAATAAGCATAAATATCTTAAATGCTCATCTAAAGGAGGAGGCTATCTTTGATCTAAAAGATGTCTCGTCTATGATCATCAGACATATTTATAGTTGATTAAATTAAACTATTTATCTAATTGGTTGATAGATTTTAAAAAAAATATTTTTATAAGAACCGAATAGGAAATTTGGAATTCTAAGTAAACTGCAAACTTACTGTACTAATTAATATTATAATAAAATAACTTTACTACTCCATTGTAAATGAGAGCATAGCTAATTTTAAGTTTTCTCTTTCTGTTGCAGGTGAGCAGTCAATTGACAATCGTTACCTTCTAAAAATATACGTAAGCGATCAATGTTTAATTAACCATATCCATAAAAGCCTGAATCAGCACAGTAGTCGGACATACTTCAAAAATATCCCAACCTCAAAACTTCAGCTTAAATCTCTCACATCCTCATCTCTAACATCACATTACGAAACTCAATTTTCGCTTGTCCCTCTCCACCGTGCTTCGATCCGAATCTCGCCAAAAAGAAAAGCAATCTTTTAAATCCATTCGGGAAAAAAGCCGACTTGCCCTCTCGCACATGGCGGAAAAATACCCACGTCGAACTCACCTCTCGGCGATGTTAAATTTTCGATCCGGCGGCGTGTGTCTCGTTCCCGGTGTCCGCTGTCTCGTTAGGCGCGCGCCGGCGGCTGCGGCCCGATAATGCGAAAAAGGCCCCGCTGGGGAAAAAGTGTAGCTTGCTTCGATTTTCGCCCTGACTGAATAATTTACAGCCTCGGACTTCGGAGTACAGCATCCGGCTCTCAGTCTTTATCTGTGGCTGAGTTTGTGCTTTTTTTAGAAGAAGGTGTAAGAGGTATTGCGTGTTGTTTATTTTTTTATTCCTTTTGTCGGAGCTTTTTTCTGCGGCTGATCAAAGAAAGCTTTTGTGAGTATACTTTATGACGATAAATAACTTACAGAACTGTGTAAGTAATATTTATAATAATAGAGTTTTATGAAATAAATACAGAAATTCAGTGTAATAAAGTATTTACATCTCTCAGGATCACAACTTTGATTTGATTTTTCAGCTTCCGAAGTGGAAAATGTGGTTCGATACTTATATATAACTTGACTTTAATATCGTTCAATTTTTTTCCTTCCCTCTATCAGAACAAAAAACGTCTTATGAAGTAATAATAATCAACTTCCACGCTTATGTCCAAATGTACTATCCTCCCACTATGAATCAATATTCAAACGGTTGCAATAAATCTCCAGAGCCGTAACAAATCGCAGTGCTGAATAACATCGTTAACAAGACAGTCGATTTCAGGTCCCAAACATAATCATAAACATTTGGCGTGTCAGAAAATGATCATCGACGAGCCACTCGAAACATCAATAAAGCACGTCGAAGCGAAGTACTACCTCCAGTGCACTACAATCAATCAATCGCTTCGTGGCTCCTCTCGTTCATTATCTCCATTTCCTCTTTGTCCTCCTTTTTCGCTCATTCTCTCTCTCTCTCGCTCTTTCGCTCTCTCTGCTTCTGTTTATTCGCGGCGGCGCCGGATAATTGCCGGAGACGCGTGGTCTCTTTCTCCTTTACTCTTTTTCTCTACTCGGGCTCGGGGAAAAAAGAAGAAAGGAAGAACTTTGCTCGTGTTCGTTGGCGATGAACACAAACAGCAAATGAGCCATGAGAGCGTTGATGCTTGATCACGTCAAAGGCTGTTTGCTGTGCGGGAAGAGAATTTTATGATTTTCTTTTTGAGATAAAAAATTACGGAATCGATGGCGAGCGGCGAGCGTAGTCGCACGCAATAGTACTGTATTTACACTTTATTTTATTCACGTGTATTTTCCATGTCGAAAATGCTTGAACTGAAATGAATTGAAATTGATAAAACCGACTGCTTTAGAATATTCCCAGAAATCCATCCACTAAATCTTTCCTAGAAACGTACACAAGGTAATACTCTTCTCAGAAATAGATCAATAAGCAGATCTACGTCTAACCAGAAACTTGCTAATGAGCGATTCCCTACCTCCAATTTAACCAGAATCACAAACCAATACCCACTCTCCCCTCCTCCACCGCTCAACTAAAATCGACTACTCGCCCCTTGAAAACAAAAAAAAAATCTATCACCGCGCTCAACCAGCCGAGCCACCCTCCCAGCCGCAAATCTTCCCGCATGGGCTCTCCGCTCGGCCTTATCGGAGCCTCGGAGAGCTCGCTCGCACTTGTGTCTACAGACGGCGCGTGGCCCGCAGAGCCCGGCCGGATACCGGATTAACGTATTACGGAAGTTCAGCGTACACCGGGCGGTCGCGCGCCCAGCTAACTCACGGGCTCGCTAAAAGCGCGACACTCGGCAGCTCGCGAGATTCCGCGTTGGGTATACGAATTGTATATACGTGTGCGCGTGACGTTGAGGCCGACGGAGTATGTAGACTGGCGGGGGTTGTACCTGAGGCGCGGGCTGGCCGCTTGGCTTTGTTGACTGGAGGCGAATGCCGCAGTGGCGTGTTGGGATAGGGGGAGTTTTGAGTTTTGGAATCGTTTTCTGAGAGTGGGAGGGTGTGAGTGTGATTTTGGCAAAAAGTAAAGTGATGTTGAATGTTTTATAAATTTTTTACAGATTTTATATATATGAGTTGTTTGAAATTGTGCATAAAGCTGTTCAAAATTAATTTAATATTTATTAATAATTCATTGAAATTCTTTTCAAATCAAGTTTCAATTTCAAAGTAGTAACAGACGTGTACTGGTCAGACCACTGCCGTGCACCCAAGTAGCAATTAAAAAAATGAAGGCTAATCATTTAAATATCAGCAGGGCCTTTCAACTATTATATACAGTTGTATTAATAATCTGGATTACTAATTAGAGAACAATAAGGATCTATTTAAGTTATTATCCACGTAATCCTTGAATCCCTATGCTCAGATCGTTTATATCTTACAAGTGGTTTGAATAATTTATTTAATAAGAATTTAATAAATATTTATAAAAAAATATTTAGTTTTATTATTACCAAGTATGTTATAAAAATGTTACGATCAACTTGTCAAAAAAATCTTTCAAAACATAACCATAATGGGTTACATTGTAACACCTACAATTGCTTCTGAAATAACTCGCACAATATTTCAAACCATCAGATTTTAACTCCCAGCATTACACCTGAAGGGTCAGCAAAGTTAATAACCACTCTAAATAAGACTTTAGCTCCCGGCCTCTCAGCTAATTGTCACCCCATCCCCGTCGCCTCTCAGCTTCCCGGCATCGCGGACCCGTAAAAACTCTTTATCTCAATTAAAACATAACTCGGCGCGGATCCAGCGCGACGAGCGAGATAGAGAAAAGGGCAGGAGAAAAAGAAGACGCGGGCCACCTGTTGATGCGAGCGCGCGCGCGCGCGAGCCCAGAGACCGGAGGGGCGCGCGAGCGTCGAAAAATATCGTTATAAGATTCGCAAACAGCTCAGGCGATAGCAGCGGCTTACGCGGCGCGCGGCTCAGTGCGGGGATAATACGCGCTTTGCGCTCTCGAGCGCGCCCTCGGAGTTTCGCTTCGACTTCATGAGATTTACCGTTCGCGCGAGCGCGAACAAACACGTGCACGCGCATTTGCAAATAAACTTGCTCGGGCGCGAGTGCAAGGCCTCGTTCGGATGCTCATCGACGTCGAGCGGCGCGCGTGTAACGCGTAAGCGCGTTTGCGCCTTGTTGCGATCGGAGGAGTACTTTGGTGGGTTGGTTTTTTTTTCCTTTTTTCGAGGTTTGGGGTTTGAGGTGGAAGAGTTGGATGGAAGACGTGTTGTGGGTTGAATGCTGGTTGTTGGGAAGTTTGAAATATTGTGTGTAGTAATAATTAAAATTGTTGAAATCGTAGGAAAATGTAATTATTATACTATAGAAAATCATATTATTAAACATTATCAGGCGTATTAGAAACCTTTGTTTTTTGCGTATTTATTCAATTTTTATAATTGAGGTTTATTGCACAATATATGCAAGAGTTTAGTTACTAAACAAGAATAGTTTCTTATTATTATATTGGCAATACAAATATACCTGTGATAGAGCAAAATAACAACTTTTGGGAACTCAACCTTGTTCACAAGAAATAAAAATTCCATCCTCTATAGTTTGCTATGCGTACTAAGAATTGAAAAAGGTTTTGTAAATACTTAAATTTTACTTTGAAAAATATTTTTGCAAAATTTGAGATTTTATAGCTTGTTTCAATTGTTGAAATATTAAATTTTTAGAAACTAATCGGTGCAGAACAAATAATTCTTAATACAGGCTAATTTTATAGTTTTTTGTGTAAGATTTGAATACACCTGCATAAATTACTTTGCCTTTTTCAAGAAAAGAGAAAAAGCCATTCAAACAACAAAATAAAATTAATTAACCATTATAAAAATCGATTTGTTATCGCTTATCATTTATAGGTTTGACTTTTTTTTAAATTTATATAAAAAACGTTGTGATTTTAAATATTAAACAACTTTAAACAATTAAAAATTGGAAATAAAACTATTAACTTATTTCGAGTGGATGATAAACCTGTCAAAATTTCAGCAAAATCTGATGATATTTTGAAAAATTGTATAAACATCATTTTTTGCGATGGTGAGAACATAAGTCACTCCATATCGATCATACCTAAGTCGTAATTTCTAGTCGTAAATCTTCAGACATATATATAAAAATTTGTTCATCTCTCAACAAATAAGACTACTCCATTTTCATACAATCCAAAATGAAACCAACCTTTGAAAAATCATTGTTTCCATTCGCACACACCCACTACCCTGTCTCCAAGCGCAGCGCTTCTAATCCCCGTAAAATAAGATAAAACTCTCCCGAGCGGTAAAAAAGCGGCACCTCGTCCCTCTCGAATTCCGAACTAACTCAGGCGCATCGGGACATTCCCGCGCGCTCAGCTGCGCCGATGTTTGACTTCCGTCTCGGATGTCACTCCGCAGGGAGCTACAGAGCCTTTGCAACGCTGTCCGTCTACGCTGGCTTTCGTCCCTCCGCGCTGTGCGCGCAACGTGCCTGTTTATTTAGCTAGTCGCGAGGAATGCGCGCTCTACGTTTCTCGAGAATTCGAGTTCCCAGCTGACGAACCGTGATGATACGAGAGGGCTGGCCTTTTTCTTCGAGGGGGTGATTTTTGAATTTCATAGTGGTAGGAGTGGGCAAGACTAGGAATTTTTTGAAATATGAAATAAGGTTTTTAAAATCTAGATTCTTTTGGTAGTGAAAGGTAGATGGTAGAATCGCTTGAGATGTAAAAAGATACCTTGATATTAATCAGTTCTGGTTAAATTTTGTACTTACTATAATGTAAATTGATGTATTTTTCTTTGAATATCACGAATAATCGAGGATTCGAAGTAATTTGTAATTATCGTTACACAGAATTTCAATAGTATAATCTATTGAGCGATTAGCGATTTGATTGAATGATTTTATAGCTAAAGATTATTAGAAAATTATATTTGTTCTATTATACAATAATTTGTATTGTCTTTGGAAATTTTTATCTTTTGTATGATTTTTACGATCGATTTATTCACGATACGAAAATACAAAATCTCACCGTAGAATTTGTACATATATCAAAATATTTCGTTATGTATAAATAAAAACAAAACAAAAACAAATTTTGTTTAAGTTCTTATTGTTTTTTTTAAATTCATTCAAACAGAAATATCTGTTTCATATTTTGAAAGTATCAAAATGTCAACGGTTTCTCTTGACAACGTCGTATTTCAGAAACTACAAAAAAGGTATCCAGGCAGCTTATACGTATATGCAACGCATTTCTTAAGCGTGTTTTAGCTCAAATCACTATTCAAATCACTATTAATTGAAAACACTCTTGAAATTACTTTCTTAACCTTAATTTCAATTTTATGAGATTACAAATAAAGTTGATAAAATGTGACCAATCTTTTGTTACTATTTGTAGGCTTACTCTAAGTAAAAATAAACAATGCTTTAGTAAAAAAAATGTTTTTTAGTTATGCTATAAAATTTGTAATTAAAGATTTCAAATAGCAAGATCACAGTAAGCATTCATGTACGCGTATCAAATTGATTGTTGCTCAGGAAGTGTACTTGATTAAGTAAACATTTTAATTTTACCAGTTGAAATCATTAGAAAATTATATCAGTTCCGCCTCCTTTTTGAATGTTCAATAAATTATTTGATTGCTACAGCTATTTTTAGCTATTTTTGATTTTTTAGAATAAATGATTCCTTTATTTTTCCAATAAACTTCATTAACAATCAATTACAACCTATACACATCTCGCAATACACGCTGAAACACGATTTTTAACATCGAAATATTCCACAAAATTCTTCGATACCTTACAATTAAAACAGCTATCATTACACAGTATAACAATAACACATCCGCGCCAGTATATGAGCAAGAGCCAAAATCAACAACCGCGACGTCGCCAGCAGCAGCAGCAACGGCGGCAGTAGCCGCGGTGGTGTTCGCTAATGGCAAAATTCCATTAGTTCTATTACTGTTTTTCAGCAACGGCACGTCCAGTCTCTCTCCTCAATTTCACTCCTGTTTCTCTTTCTCTGTTTGTGTGCTGCAGCTTTCTCTCCTCCCGGCTCTCGCCATGTCGACGCTCGCACACGATAATCCGTTTAGACTAACTTCTGGCTGAGTAGTCTCCCACTCGCGAGAGAGCGAAATAAATGGAAGCCAGCTCTCCTCCAGCGGCCGTCATTATTCGCGAAAACGAATAGACGTGATGGAGATTTTTTTTTTTTTTGAGTCTTGGTATTTTGTGAATTTTTCAAGGAATTACAGCTTGATCGGTTAGGAAAGTAGTATTGGTCTAGCGTTGGTCGGCCGTTAGCGAGAAATCAAACAAGGTTCTAACCATTGTTTGGTTAGCTTTAGTTATTGTTACTATCTATTTTAGGACTCTATTAATATTCTTTGAATTATTATTATATTTGCTAGAACCATACTAAAGGTTTTTAAAGAATTATTTGATAGTGAATATATAAACTACTATGTAGAAATAACTTATACGATTTTAAACTAATAATTTGTAAAAAAGTTTAATATCATACAATAAACTACTTCTAAGGATTAATTCCCTTTATAATTTAAAAAATAGTTTATGTAGCATACATTGTTTAATCCTGTAATGTTTGAAAGTTCATCGAAGCATCATTTAATCCGATGTAGCAGAAGTTACAGCACGCAGACATTGATTGTTTCATTATTAAAGTCTATCAAGCGCAAGCTTACCCAATAAGTGTTGTATTTATAATCACTGTGTGTATTACCACATGAACTCTAAGAACATGATACAGCCTAAGAGCTTAAATGGCGTCTCGCGTTTCCGGCATAGAAGCGCGCACGCCTAATTCCATTAGCGAAGTTCCCGAAACTTGCTTCCATTGTAAGTGTGCTAATCCCACGGTAAGGCTATAAAGTGCTCGCTCTACTTGTTTTATTTCAGTATTACTTCGAATGTTCATATTTTTTATTACAATGTAATACTTGAAAGTTTTTATTTATTCACACTTATTAACTTTCGAAACTAAAGTGCTTGAAAATTTAAAGTTATACTCAGCTGCTAATAAGATTTTGAAAGAAAAAAGGATGATTTAATGGTTTAAAGTTTGTGGTAAAGTAAAATACATCAAGTGATACTATTTGATAACTATTTCAAATTATCATTTCAAATAATGGAAAAAATATTCCTTATTTAAAAATGGTTTTTACAAATATAAATGCTGTATTAGCTGAATAAAACTAATACTCACACCCACATCAAAAGATACTCATAAACTCAGTCGAGACACTTCTTACAAATATAAATTGCCGGATATACGGTTTAAGGCTTTGCATATTCAAATACACAGCCAAATTCTTTGTAAATTATGACATCCCAAACATAAACGACGCAATAAAATACATTTATTAGGTCATTTGTTTTCATTCTGTTATGGGTAACACTCTTAAAGTACATCATTTATAAAAGGTGATTGTTCTTAGAAACATTAATGAATTATCTATCACAATTTAGTAATGCACTCATAATAAAGAGGTATAATAATTATTTTACGAGTATTATTCAATATACAAATTTCGGTATCTGATTTTACTTAAAATTTAACATTAACCCTTTCATCAAATTCGTACAATATTAATGTGCATATTCTGGCTTTTCAAACCCTAATAATTCAGAATATCAGCAATGAATTAACGTTTTCCTCATAACGAATTTACAATCATCTTCTCACATAAGTCACTGTCATTGGCTGGCGATTATTCAAAACTTATAAATAAAATCCAGGACATTTTGCTACTTACTGCACATCGATCACATAATATATACACGATTTTTTTTATCCATAAACCAAAAAATCCTATGAGATCCATAAAATACAGCTTCAAGTACCCACAGCTTTTAAAGTGCAAAGTGCTAGCATTCCGTCAACGGCCTCGGCAATCAATATCACCAGCTCGCCTGAGCCACGCGTTCGGCGACAGCTCGGTATGTAAAAGCCAGTCGCATACTTAAGACCTTTGCTATGTCCGGATTTTGGAAGTAGCAGCAAAGCGCTTTGGCTGTTGATTTTCCAAGTTCGAGACACGGAATCCCAGATGAAGATCGCTCGAGAGACTGTCTTATTGAACGTCATGCCTGATGCTTCCTGTGTTAAGATCGCAAGTTGCGGGAACCTAGATTGGAAGTTTTTGGTTCGTGATAAAAATAATTTAGTAACCGGATGTGTTGGAAATTTTGAGAATATGTATGTTATGAGATATTGAATAAAGTTGTTTAAAAATAAAATGCAAATTTTTCGCGCACTCAGATTCGTGATATCGATTATTAAAAATTAATGTTCATTTTACTGCTGGGTTGTTCGATTAACCTATGAAAATACTCTTATACCAGAGACGAAATTGATTTATAAAGTAGTAAGATAAGAAAATCTTTACATTTGTAGAATCAAATTCATAACAATGATATTTATTTAACTTAATTAACAGGAACATTATATAAAATTTAATTATTTAATTTCTAAATAGCTTTCTTCGCAAAGAATTATTTAAGAATTATTTAGTTTCTAATACATTCATGTTCTCTATCACTACAAACTATACAAGCAGTAACTACCTCCCAACATAATAATCAAAACAATCCCAACATTTTTAATCAAACAGCACCACTTGTTAGTCATTGTCTCATCATACCCTCAATTCATCCGGCCTCGTTCCTCCTAACACACAAACCCAAAAAGCCCGCCGGCCATTAACTCTTCCTTAACAATCTATTGTCCCTTACTAAGTGCCCGACCTCGCTTCATAAAAGATCCAAAAAACCAAGTGTAACATCTCCCCCTCGCTCCTTCAAGCATTGGCACTTCGCCCGATTTTTATCGGCTCCTCGCGACCTTCGCTATATCTAACCAGCCTCCCAAACACACGTACTTTAGTCGCTCTGGGGCGAATTTCGCGCGAGGCTGCACATAACGCTAAGTGCGCGCAGCTGAGACCGAACTTCCAGCCAGTCGGCAATTCCCGTGTAATCTTGACCCTATACGTCAGGGCGCTCGCAGAGCCCACCCACGGCGCCAGCTAGAAACTTAGCTCGCTCGTTATTATGCGCGCTGGTAATAAGCGTCGTTGGCCGTTGTTGCTGCTGCGCGCACAAGCGACTGATCACGGAGCTGGATGTATACGGGCCGCGCTGTAAGCTGGCAGACGCAAGAGCGTTGAATGCAGACTTGCTGATGAACTTTGCGTGTCAAGGGCTTTTTCGCAGACCGAGGGAGCGCGCTTGATTTTTTTCGGGAGCGGAAATTCGTTGCGTCTGGTTTTCGGCGATGGAGAAGTGCACTCGTCTAAATGGAGTTGAATTTCGTGAGTGATGGGATAGCGGAGAGCAGTGAAGGTTGAGTTTTGTTGCGATGGGTAAGTGGGAGGGGAGGTTTGAGAGGGGGTTTTATTGTCAAAAAGATAGGTTACTTGCAAAGTTGAAATAGCAAAATTGATTGATGTTCATATTCTGTTGCCTTAATAAAAGCATGGCCGTATGTTGAAGCATTTGAAATAGACAGTAAGCGCGAGAATACACTACACTCAATTCTTTTAGTTATTAAGTAATTATTATCAAATCCATACTACTGCAAAAACATTGTACCATTATTGCAACAATTATTTGTCAGAGCAATATTCGAGTAGATAACAGCAAGATAACTGTAACAATATTATGGAAGTATAAAACACAAATGGTTTAAAAGTATTGTTAAAATACTGCTAAAATATTTTTATCATATTATTGCAGCAAAATTGTAGTAATATTGTGATGATATTGTGTCAAAATTGTAACAATATTATGTCAATATTATAGTAATATTGTGTCAATATTGTGGTAATATTGTAGCATTATTGTGTCAATATTATAGTAATATTGTGTCAATATTTCAGCAAGTTTGTACCAAAGAATGTGTCAATATTGTGCCAATATTGTAGCAATATTGTAATTATATTGTAGCAATATTGTAATTATATTATTGCAAAAATGATTAAATAACATCATTAGTACTTAAAAAATACTTCAGCATTAGAATAATGTTAATGCTATATATACAAATACTTATTTGTACTTATAATATTTATAATAAAGCTATTGATAAAAAATTGTCATTATCGAAATAATGACTTCGATCTTCACCGAACTAAGATGCTACTATCCTTGATTTTGAGGGCAGAGAACGTATTCTCCTCCACTATTCGAAGGCTGTTATACGTGAATAACTCAACCAAAAATAATAAGGCGTTTCGTCCTCAAACAGCTAGCGTGGACTCTTCAGTAAGGCACTAGCCGCTCTACCTAAGACGCCTGCCGAGAGATGTTAACTCAGACTTAAATGTTCTGAGCGCTTTGAATCCAGGAGAAGAATTCGAAGTGCCCTCTGTTGGTGCGAACACCAAGCACATATCTAATTGAAAATCAGATGTGCGGGCAAATAAGTGATCCATTGCCAAGTTTAAGTTCGAGAAAATGTCTCTATCGTTCGGCGGTTTTTGTATTGATGAAAAATTGTCATTATCGAAGTAATGACTTTTCGATCTTCACCGAACTAAGATGTTACTATCCTTGATTTTCAATTAGATGTGTGCTTGGTGTTCGCACCAACAGAGGGCACTTCGAATTCTTCTCCAGGATTTTTTCGATCTTATAATAAAGCTAATTATCTGAATTTTAGTATGCTACACTTTGTATAACAATTTTTTTTTATTTTTCGTAGCAATATTGTAGCAATGATGTAGCAATATTATAGCAATATTGTAGCAATATTGTAGCAATAATGTAGAAATACTGTCGCAATACTGTAGCGAAACTGTAGCAATATTGTAACAATATTCAGATAATATTGCATCAATATTGCATCAATATTCAGATAATATTGCATCAATATTGCATCAATATTCAGA